>OY855912.1:4415000-4627500 GCA_963693305.1 Meandrina meandrites | reverse complement strand
TCTGAAAGATTTCTGAATATTTCGAATTGGTCTTTGGACTACTACCAGCAATATGTAAAAATGTTGGATACAATTTTCCTGAATTATAAATATATACATTCTGCTCACCATGGTCTATTTTATTTTATTTTTATTTTCTCATTGACCAATAGTATATATCTCAATCACTATGGCATCGAATTGTAACGTCATAGCTACAGATAGTGTGATTTATGCATACAATTGTGACCTCTTCAGACAAATGCTCAACACGTGAAAGATCACCGCAGATATGTAACGTGCGCAACTCGAGCAATTGCGAAAAGCAAGTCTTGAACCGGATTCGAACACACAACCTTTGCTATAAAGGTGCACTACTCCTACAAACTGACCTTTATCACGCTGTTTATTATTCTTTTATGTTTATGTTAATTGTCCGCAAGACCTCATTTTGGAGTTCAAATTCTTTTGTATTTTGTACATGCTGACGAGGCTTGGCGGGCAGATTAACATAAACTTAAAAGAATAACAAATGGCTGAAAACGATTTTTTACATGGAGTTGGAGTTGCTGCTTTAATTTGTCTGCAAATTAAATGAAAAAAATTGTGGGCCAAGAAGATTAGCAGTTTCACGCCTTGGCTGAACCTGCACATTATGGCGACAAATCCTTTTCTTGTTGTTCAAGGTATGCATCAGCCGTAGACTGTGAAGTCTCCCTTCCTCAGCACTCCGATTCCAATCCAGTTTGCAAGGCCATCAGGAATGCTGGTCTAGCTCAAAACAAGAAGATATACACTTTCAAACATGACCCGGCGCTGCATGGCTTTGCCCTGGTGAACATGACCGGGAAGGAGCTGGCAGCGGTTGCTCTGAAAGACCCGTTCATGAGATTCATTACAGCAGCATATCTTGGAATGGCAAAAGCGAGCAATACGATTTTTGAGAAGTACAAGAGCCTAACGGGTGGAAAAGAGATCAACGATATCTCAGAATACCTCGAGTTATCAGAGTTTTTCCAATCAACTCTTGAGCCAGTATTTGGGGTAAATACTACATTTTTTCGTCATTATTCTATAATAAGAATATCATACCAGACTTGAGAAAAACGAGTGGGTCTGGGATCTAAAGTAGACGGTCAGTCCAAAATTCGTTACCGTCTGTTGAGATAAAGCGGACTTTGAGAAATAAAACCTTTACATGCAGGTTTGGCTAAATATCATATTTTTGACATAATCATTTTAATTTTTTTTTCCATTTTTCTTAACCAAAATTGCAAACTTAAAAATTTTAATCCTATTTCTGAAACTTTCACCTCTCATCTTAGGAAATTAAAATTTTCACTCTTTTCCGAGGTTACATTTCGTTGAAATTTTGGCTTGATTTTGTTTCAGTTTTCGTTCGTCGGACTTAATCACATAGTATATATCATTTGAAAGTTTTAAAATCATAACGATTTCCAAATACCCCATATTTGTCCGATAGTACTTACTTGCTTTAACTTTATTTTGTATTATTATTTTTTAGGAATATGTGAGGCTACCGTCCAAACACGAGGCGTTTATTAACGATAAAACTCAATGGATCAGTGATAAGTTCTTCACTCAGCAGCGTCTGGCGGGAACTAACCCCATGTCAATCAAACGGGTGACCATTCACGGGGAAAGTAAGACTGTCGGCAGGATTACCATTAATACATTTCAATATCTGTTTCGTTTTAAATATGTGATAAAAATAAACAAATGAACGAATGTGTGTTAGACACAGAGAATACGAAATCTACAAAACAGAGTTTCCAGCGCTTCCTTCTAGGCATGTTTCAGAGTTATGCATCAATCAAGGGATTTGCTTCGGGGATGTTCCTACAAATCCAGTCAGATATGTTTCTGCATAACGAATGTGCTTTTACTGGTAATAATTTCAGTATGATATCCTCTGTGTACTTTGATATTATTGATGCTGCTACATTCCTAACATTCATTACAGAAGAAAGAAGATTAATAGCGTTCAAAACTTCTTGCGAGAGAGTGGATGTGCTACTAGTAGTCAAACAAGACTTGTTATTGAGTGACTTCACGCAGAGAAAATCCGCGGGAGACTGAGGAACAGATTCAGCACCAAGATATCTGAGATTTATTTATTTTTATTTTTGTGAATATGGTTTAGAAACCATGGCGCAGTTAAAGAAAACAATTTGAAATGCCAACTTACAGTACGTACGGTAGCTGTTTCAATAACCCTTAGTCATTTTGCTAGTGATGGGTTTACTTACAAATCATCTAAAAATAAGTTCTGTTTAAGGTCTGAGAGTTGAGACAGATTAACAAGTATGAACTTAAAAAGTTTGGACCAAACTTTCCAAGATGTACCCTTCGTGACGTTTGCTCTTTAAGCCTGGTTGTTATGTTCGTCTGACGTACCTGCGACATGTCGGTAATCGCGGAAACTATTGATTACTTGGAGAATAATGTGACCACTGATGAACTTAAAGGGACACTGTCACGGATATTTTTTTTGCTTTATTAGTAAAATGGCACCAAAATTACAACTTACTAAGTAATTTCAATTATGCAGGAAATGCTCCTAGAACGTAAAGGGAAGGATATCTGGCAAATTAAAGAACGGGGTGTCCGTAAACAGTTTTCATCAATTTTTCCAAATCACAAGGACAGAACTTGAAAAAGTCAGGCTGACTTTTTCAAGTTGAGATCAAAAGTTCCCGATGGTTTCACAGTGAAATCACTCTATATTTATATTATATCTATATTTCTCTATATTTCACTCTATATTTAGCTTCAGTACACTGGTATAGTAATTTTAAGAATACTTGACCACTGTTGATAGATTTCCAATGGTGCAAACATGTTTTTGGGCTGTTGAATTTTTGAAGTTATGCTCGTAACAGTGTCCCTTTAATAAAAAATTCTACATGCTGTCAACCCTACGGTAATGCACTAAATTCTGGGAGCTAATAAGGGTAGGTTTTAAAGTCGAGGCTCATGTTCTCCTCTATCGGAACGCTATCCAATTAAAGGCAGGTCATGTTGCAAGTATATCGGTGGCATTTGAGGACCAGATTTTACAGTTTTTGTCGAATTATTTATTGCCTTTCAGGAAAAGAACTGGAGAAAGAAAAGCAAGGTAGGTTTAACGAATCTGAAAATACAGTATACAGTATACTATGTCGCCAAGGTGAATATGACATCAAATGATCAATTTCGCATCCGGTCAAAATGCAGGATACTCATTATCACACTAGTAAATACATACACCTTATTCAATGGTTTAACGTATAATACACGCGGATATTTTGCAAGTTGCGTAGTATTTTTCCGAACCCAGTAGGAGCGAGGAAAAATACGAGCACTAACTGAGAAAAAAATTTCAGTACGTATTATATGTTGACTTAAAAATATGATTAAATAGCGCAATGTTGGAATGATACTGAATTGTATATATTCACCTCCCTGTTTAACGACAAAATGCAGTGATAAGCAGACCAAATATATTGCCCTGGTAGTTACTTTGCTTAAGATAGAAACTAGAGAACATTAAGTTTTGATGATGACCACGTGCTATCTTATCAGGACCAGTGGGACTGGACTGGAACAAGTTAAAGGAAACACTCAATCCTAAATTTGACTGGGAAGCCGCTGTACAAGCGGCTCTGAAGACTGAAGATTCTTTGGAAGATGTACGTTTTTCTTGTATTTTTTGTTGTTGTTGAGTTGGATGGCAAATAAAAACAAGAAAAGCACTTTACTTTCTCGCAATTTTCAAGTTTAAAATATTGCGACATACCTATTTCTCGTGACAACTCAATCTTAATACCAAATGCAGATGGATTGTGGCACTATATGACATTAATTTTCAGGCAATAAACCAAGGTCGCATCTACGCTCTGCGTTACGAGTTGTGTGACGATATGGACAGATCGCCGGACCTTACCGATAGAGATCCTCGAAGGACCATGTGGAACTTTCTCTCTCCAGTTGCTCTTTTTGCATCTGCGAAGGTTGGTCAGCAGAATGAACTTGTGCCCGTCGCCATACAAATGGACTACACACCAGGTTAGCAAGAATTAATCAATATGTATACCGACATATGTCAATACCAGGTCGTCAGGAAAACAGGTTTACTGATAATTATTATAATAATAGTAATGATGAGGATGATGATAATATCTTTATACAGGAGGCTCCAATCACTAATGTGGTTTTCAGGAAGGCCCTGAAATAAAAATGAATGATAGCATCAAAATTAAATTAGATTACTCTTATCAGGCTTTCAAATATACAAGTAGCGTCATAACGTGATACCCAGACAGGCTTGTGTCACGGCTTGTATCGCGATAAGGAATGCTAAACTGCACTCAGGATTATAAAGACGTCTTCTTTTTGCTGACCTTGCTTAAAACGTAAGGTCTAAAACACCTGCAATTTAGTTGTGTTCCTCAGTGGCAGATCTGGAAGTTCTCAAAGGCGGAGGTTGGGGTAGCGCATGTGGTCGAAGACACACCCTATTTATCATGCTGGCGTGCAAAGGAGGGGAGGGGGGGGGGGGGGGGGTGTGAAAGTAAATCCTCTCTCCCTCCAGTAGAGGTGAAATTTTCGGACCTTGGAGTCTTTTATTTTTCAGCAAGATAAAAGAGAAGGGTCCCATCCCCAAGTCTGCCATAGTTTCTGTAATGTTAGCCCGTAGTGCGTTTTTTTTACCAGTGAGGATTCTCCCAGTTGCTTGATTGCTGGTGCTATTTTCTATCAATTTTGAACCCGCCCAGTTTCTTACCTAACCGAAAACTCTTTTTCCACCAGATTCAGCGGTTTACACACCCTCAGATGGAGACAACTGGATGCTCGCCAAACTCAATGTTCAAATCACTGATTTAGGATATTCGCAAATTGTTGAGCACCTCGCTAAGGTACGAACTATTTTTTGCACCGATCATGGCCAAATTTATATTCATATAATTTCACCAAGTGACTGGTGCTGCTTGAGCCGTTTCAGATGGTGTGCACTTGCTGTATGGATCTGATTGTTCAGTTTGGCCTTATTTCAGGTCCATTATTTTATTGAGCCATTCTGCGTCTCTTTGAAACGGACCTTATCGTCTTTGCATCCGCTGCACCAAATACTGAAGTATCACTGCCGCGAGGTAATTGTCCCCAACGTGTTTGGAACTCCTGCACTGGTGAACGAAGCGCGTTTCATGGACCTCCTGTTTGCATATGGAAACGACGGAGGACTGAGACTCATTCGAGATGCACATCCATTATCCACATGGGAAGTGACAGATTTCATGCGCAACATCAAGGTACAACTTGACTCACAAAATGAGCTAAATACAGCATAGAATAAACCTGCAGAGATGATATTTTCATCAGGGGCACAGTAGCACGCCTTGGTAAAGGGTTTATCGATAGCATACAAGAAATGCATCCACAATGCTTGACTTAACAAAACAGTGAAAGGTTTTTACTTGCAAAATTTAAAAATTTAAACTCTTGCATTTCGCACCTTAGTGAGCATAATTTCTTGTGTGATTTGCTCGAGCACGTTAAAGAACGACGGCTTTTTCTTAATGCAACAGAGAAGAAAATCGTCATTTTCTCGTAAACGAGCCAACAACCGTGAATATATGGGCGATGTGAACAGGAATTCTGCGTATAAACAAGTTGCTGCTACTCATAAACGGGGATGGCGACAGTACGCTCTATTTTAATTTGATTAAGTTAAACAAGCAATAGGCAAAGTTTGACTAAAAAGCTCGGCAATTCCTGTCCTATTAAATAAGATCTGTTTGTCTGTCTGTCTGTCTGTCTGTCTGTCTCAGTGCCTGTCTGTCTATGTCTGTGCGTCGTATTGGTCTGTCTGTTTTATTCTTTTCGATTATGTATAAGACTTTTACTTATCTTTTACTTTACTAGAAACGCGGATTGGCTGACAAAAAACTGGTTCCTTACTTCCCTTACCGAGATGATGGCGAAAAAATCTATGAAGTTATCGAAAAGTTTGTGGAAAAATACGTGAACTTGTAAGTGAAACACTCCACTAAAACTTTTGTTTTTCTTAAAGGAACACTCGCAGTCCAAATTAACTTATTCTTTGTTTTCACGTGACGTCATCAAAATTCTAAAATCCAGAATCGCAAGACCCCTGAGTTTTTATCATTCACTGGCTATTAGACATCCTTAATATATATCTTGTTGAAGGTTTTTAGCTCGATAGCAGCCGCCGTCTTTAAGATAGACCATTTTGAATTTCGGAATTTCACGCCACACGACATCAAGATGGCCGCCAGAAGGCTGCTTTTGTGAGAAGTGTCATGATGTGAATGCTTACTTGTTCATGAGAGTGATATAACTGCCTTTTATAGCAGAAGTGAATTCCAGATGTTTTCATTGATTTCCGGCCGCCATGTTGGTGCCCAACTGCATGGGCACCAACATGGCGTTTCCATACAGAGCTCTGTAAATTTGTGTGGAACATATCGACGGATAACTCGAGTACGGAATACCGTACAAACCCGAGACTACAACCTATAATATTCTTGAGTTTTTTCACTCAATAGTTTTGGATTTACTTTTTTGTGGCGTGACAGTGAAAACCAGCAATATATTCCATATTTTATATTTTTTATCATTAATTAGCAATTGTTTCATATGAATAGCCTATTTCTAAGGAAAGTACATTCCTGTTGCGTGGCTTCCTTCAGCACTTAATTTTTACTTTCTCACTTTTTCATATTTGTAAATGATTATATCGTGCTGTTAGATCTTTAAAGTAAAGTAAAATTTTACTCTAACGCAGTTTTGACCTGTGAATGAAACGGCTTATATTTTACCATTTAAAAACCACCTCGAACTGCTGAACGACAACAACAAACGGTCGCGGACGAAGACACAAGAAAGGTGGAAAAAGGCGAATAAATATCTTAGTAAGGGGCAAGTTTAATCTTAATGCCGAGTTCTGCTATTTGTCTGTGTCGTAAAGATACAGCAATAACTGTATCGTGTCGTCATAATTTTCTGCGACAAAGTCTCTCTAAACTCATAGTTGTCATAGTTTCAAATGGAAGGCGATGAAGTATTACGTTTGTTTAGGTATTATGATGTGGATAATGACGTGAAGGAAGACGTGGAACTTCAGGCGTACATCAATGAAGTGTCACTTGACGGAACTGGGCCAAACGGAGGCATTGGAAGGGTAAATATAAAGAAAACGAGAAGATAAACTATATATCGTGTATTACTAGTAAGTTTATTTTAAGTAGTGTATTGTGAAGTCAATGAGTTTTGGCCGTCTTTTTGGCGGGCTGTCAGTTTAAAGGTCTCCATTCCTGGCGCAGACCAGAAGGATCGCGGCCTCTGGGGACGAGATTGCGTGAAATCTGACTACCTGAGCTGTGAGGTTTTACCGTAGTGGCTAGTACGTGGGCTTTATTTCACGCTCTGTCCTTTTTCTACAAATTTCTCAGCATTTTCAGAGTTCCGACGCAAACTGTATTTTTTGAAGTCAACTTCAGTCGAATATTTGTCGAGTTTGTCGCTCATACGCTTGTAAATTTTCATCTGAATTCGTTTGGTGAAAGTGTCGGCATGGCGAAGATAAACATTCTTGTTAAGCGGAAATTGTTTTCGTTAAAAGATTGCTTTGAGAGCACAGTGAAGATGCCGCACTAGTGATATCTGGATAAGTATTCGATAGCATTTTGCTGCTCAATCGGCTGTCTATTGTCATTTTTTAAGATTTTGATACAACACGTGACTTTCCTTTTTATTTTTCACAGATTCAAGGTTTGCCTCCAAGTATCGATTCCAAGAAAGAACTCTGTGAGATTTTGAGCCGCATCATCTCTCACTTGACGATCCAGCACGCCTCGGTTAACTACGAGCTCTCAGACTATGCTGAGTACATTCCCAACCTTCCGACTAAACTGTACAATGACACAAGAGTGGAAGAGGGGAAATTCTCTGTTTATCGGCTGCCAAACAGGCTCACTTCAGCTGTAAGTTAATGTGTAGTAGTAATTTAAATATTTTAGAGGGAAAGAGAATTTGAGAGGGTAAGTTCAGAGAAATTACAAACTTGAAGCCGTTCCAATTTCTTACGTCAAACGTCAGAATGCTGCTGATTCTGCAAACTTTATTCTAATTATTGAATAAATCCATCAGTAAAATAGAAAAATTGTACTTATTCCCACCAAAACAAAACTACTCACATTGGCGCATGAGCGGCAGGCGGCAAAGTTGGCTTTTTGCCGTACGCGGGAAAAACAAACGTGAAGCTTAATCTCTCTAACCTGATTTGCGAAATTCCATTAGTTAACATGTCAACCCGTTAAAAGCATTTGTATTTGTATTAACCCTTGGTATTAAACTGAGTAACTAAAAAAGTAACAATGGGACTTTTGAAAAGTATAACGAGAGCAGTGACTAGACGCTGTATCACACGCCTCCTTCCTTTTTTCTTACATAACAATTCCAGGAATTCTAACATAATTAACTTTCTTTGTTATTTTACTTCGGCATTATTCTTGTTATTGTAAGAAAAGGTGCAATTATTGCTAAACATAATCTTTTTGGAGAAATCATTCTTATGTGTTTCATATTGTTTTTATAACGTTTGTAAGAAGCACTATTTGGTTTTTCATTTTCAGATCGAAACTAGCTTCCATAATTCCCTGGGGTCCTTCCGTTTCGATTCCTTGTTTGATTATGGAAACGAGCTTAAGGACATCAAGGCTGTGAACCTCGTCAATGGTTACTATAGTTACCTAATGCAGATTGTTCAGCCTCGCATGCAAGAAGTGAACAGGAAACGGAAGGAAAATGATGACCTCACCTATCCATACCTCATTCCAAGATGGTTGCCGAATGGCATACAAACTTAGCTAGGACGTGTCGGATACCGCGCTTCGGCGCATGCACTAGATTCGTAATCAAAGAGGGCACATTACTAAGGGTTTAGTTTTCTAGTCTAAAGTTATGTTACTAAGCAAGTGCAAATGTTAAGGGGAGAAACAGTGTTCTGTATGCATGCACTTTGAAGGTAGATTAAAGCATTTGTTGTGATTTGTGGTGTGTGCAGTGTTTCTTTCGTTTGATGTCGCTCTTACGGCTTTACTTGTCTATCCGCTCGATAGGTTTTAAATGCTTATCTAGTCAAGCTTATCGTATTTACTTGGCGGTGCTCTAGTGTATTCACCAACATTACCTCCACCGTACGAAGATATGTGACATTTATTGAATCAATAATCTAAATTGTGACAATTTTACGCTTGAAAATAAACTATAGACTGATCTCTCGTTTGCAGCTGCCAAACTTGTTCTAATTACTATGAATACTGAAAGTGGAACTCATTGGATTACCTTGTTTGTTACTTTGGTCACAGACAAGATCACCAGAAAAATGTGAACTGAATTATCAAAAGAAGTAGGCTGGAAAAATGTTTGAGAATATGCATTACTTCACGATATTTCTCTGCCAGTCACAAAAACGAAAGTTCTGGTCGTAATGGTTTTCTTATTTTGGACTTAATAACGGCTTCAAGAGTTTTCAGGTTTCAGATCAATTTTAGAGAATCAAAACTGCCACTAAGCCTCAGGAAAGCAGATGTAACTGAATTGTGTTATCATGCCAGAAAGGAACCTTTCTTTCAAAATATGTATCATTGCACAAATATCCGCCCCTTTTTCTATAGAAAACGAGACACGGCATGAATATTAGTCCTGCTTGCTGGATACAATTGTCATTCGTATCACAAGAAAAAAAGTATCCGTTTTTACGCTATAAAAAATCCTCATTGATGCGACAATTTATCTCGATTTTCTTGGGATTTTTTCTGTTCGACTCTGTGCTCAATCTGTTAGCCCAATGTTCAACGATTCAAACTTAAAGTAACGTTTAACTTTTTATCAGCGAGAGCTTAATTACCACACAATGTAGAAAAGCACAAATCTCTCAAATAGCTCCAATGTTTAATAGATAATTGCTGATAATTACAGCATTATTGGGGATATTGCATGCGGCCTCAGCTGCCTGCAATATACCCAATAATACCGTGAACCGAAGTAGTTATCTATTATAATTATTGACTCTCCTAAACCCTATTTATATCGCTCTGTATAACATCGACAATTTCAGCCGCTTCCACATTGATGTTTTGGTGCATGGCTGCAATTTCCGATATATTGCAGAGAGAGAACAATAGGATTTTAGGAAGGTCAGTAATTAGGTTTGTACAGTAGCTTTAACTAGCAACCTTTGTGGCATTACAGGTGTAAAAGTATGGGATCGCCTAGTTAAAGGGTTCTCAAATCTCCACTGAAACAGTGGGTAAAGTTACAGGAGATGGGTGCGTGTACGGGGATGTTGTAAGTAAAAACAAAAATAGTTAACTAAAAAGTAATATAAGTTAAAAAGTTAGGTGTTAAATTATACGCTCACGTTGAGGGACCAACAAACTGCAGTGCAGCCACGTCAACCACAAGGTAGTGTAAAAGGATAAATTATAATAAAATAAATTAAAAATGTTAGGTGTTAAATTATACACTGACCTTGAGGGACCAACAAACTGCAGTGCAGCCACGTCAACCACAAGGTAGTGTGAAAACATAAAAATGAAATAAATTAAAAGTAATAAAAACTTTAAAAGTTCAAAGGCTATTATATACATAAGTTAAAATGTATACTGGAGGATCCTGGAGGCTTTGTTTATTGCTTTAAGAAAGCCAGAGCTAAACAAAAAGCTGTTAGCTCATCCAATTCACCTGTTCCCCATGGGAGTGACTTAACATTTAAATACGAAACCACGCGGCAAAGAAACATCAACCCTGATGATGACTTTTAGTCGAAAACGTTCGGTTTTAAATTTTAACTTATGTATATAATAGCCTTTGAACTTTTAAAGTTTTTATCTTCTTAGCGAACATTATGTTGAACTTTTTAAAAGTAATAAGGTTAAAATGTTTGGTGTTAAATTGTACATTCACGTTGAGGGACCAACAAATTGCAGTGCAGCCACGTCAACCACAAGGTAATGCACAGTAAATAATAATTTGAATCATAGAAAATTAATATGAAAATGGAAATTAAAAGGAAAGATGAGATTTGTTATGGTTAGCATGGTTATAAGAAGAGAAAAAAGTTGGAAGTGTGTGGGGAGGAGAGGGAGGGGGGGGGATGAGATTGGTTTCTGGAGGTAAAGCTACCAACACTGGTTATATCTCCATAATAGGCGAACTTTGCCCTAACTGAGAGTGTTTAAAAATTTTTTTGGAAAGAAAACAAAGCTGCTTGGTTATTTATCAAAGCCGAGAAATGTTCGGAGTAAAAAATTAAACCCTCAACGTGGATCCTCAGGATTAATGTTATTTAAAGAAACACATAGAAGTAAAAGTTAAAAAGATTTAAATTAATTTGATCAAAAGCAGTTAAAAAACCTTTAAAACATTGCAATCTTCATAAAAAAATTTCAAAAGGTTTTTCTGAGTCAGAAATTAAATGATATAACAAATTATAATTCCTTCACTTTCTATAAACTTGACGATTACGATAAAATAATGATGAATAAGAAATATTCGAAATGACAAGGCATTTACAAAGATTCACAGCTTATTAGAATTTTTGTTCCTTAAGACACGATGTGTTGGAAAAGGTTACTGGCTTCTGGTGTTTCTAAGCTGGCCGTTAAGGAATAGCCAAGTTGAATGATGGATATCAAAATAAAACCAGACGTTAGCCTTAGAGTCCATATTATTAATTATAAACTGGATTTGTCTTGCTCTTTTATCTGCCTTTTGCAGTGTAGCCTAATGCTGAGATGTTAGGATCCATTCTTCTATTATGTGTGGTGAGCAGCCATTTCCCAGAAAGAATAGCATCAACTTAAATGTGTCTGTATCGCCAATGGGTTTCTTCCAAAACAGTTGTTGAATGTCCTGTGGCCAGGTGGACAGTGGATAAAACACATCTCCATTCAGTAGTGTGAGTAGATTTCGTCTTACTTCGATAACTCTTGTCCTTGATAGATTGTGGATATTCATGTCATAATCATCTGTAACTGGTAATAGGACTGTAACGGGAGGGAACCGATACAGGTGAGGATTTTTGTTACGAAAATCGCATGAAAATTATGATTTTGTTTTCTTGAACATTTTAGTGAAAAGTTAAAGTTATACGTCTTTCAAGGCTTTTAAGGTTTTAGGTTTGCATGTGGATTTATTAGTGTCCTAAGGATGTTCATGTTCTTTTTGCAGTAGATCTTTTAATAAACTTAAATTTTTAATTTAATTCTTCGTATACTGAAATCAATTTTTATATGGAAGATGTGTCAAAGATGAAATCAAAATCATTAATATTTGAACTCAAAAAACCGAGCATTTCGTTCTCGAAAAATTTAGACTCTAAAACCATAAAATATTTGGACTCCAAAAACTTAGCATTTCGTTCTTGAAAAATTGGAATTTAAAATCATGGGATATTTGAACTTCAAAAACTTATCATTTTCATTCTAGAAAAATTGGACGTTAAAATCATAAATTATTTGAAATCCAAAGACTTGGCATTTTCGTTCTTGAAAAACTGGACTTTAAAAATCATAAAATATCTGAACTCCAAAAACTTATCATTTCCGTTCTTGAAAAATTGGGCTTAACTTAGCATTTTGTACAAGGAGTTATTGATTGGTAGTAAACGTGTAAATTGTGTAAAAGGGTGCTCCAAATCAGAAAAGCGCTTGTAAGAGGAAGTTTATTCACGTCTAAAAAATTGTCTGGAATAAAAATATTTTGTATCATCAAACCTAGGATCTTAATTTTTGTTAAAAAAACCGTGACAAGTCTGTGAAAAAAAATTAAAATGGGTTTAATAACAATAATAATAAATATTAATAATTAAAGAAAAATAAATAACAGGGAGACAGACTGACAGAGAATGGCGTTTGATAAGAGTGAACAGAAGTCTAGTTTTGGAGTTTAAAAGTTTGGAGAGTTTTCCACTCCCCCCACCCCTTCCCCATACGAGTGCGGCAAAAAATTTTTTTGTTAAGACAGAGAGCGCGGCGGCCTGAAAGGAGAGCGGAAAGAAAACGAATTCCGGTTATGCGAGGAAACTGAGAGCCAAACAGAGGTCCGGGGAACAAACAGCCCATGACATATTTAAAACAGAGTAACAATTTCAGGCTTGTTTACATGTATACTGAAAGTTACGTAATGGATAATTGTAATTAAAATAATTTTTTAAAACAATTAAAATAAAGTCTATTGAAAGAGACACTCACGTTTCTTGATTTAGTACTTTAAAATCTGTTTTTTCCCGGGACAATGTTGCGAGGTGAAACAAAAAAACGTTTTGTCTCCAGTTTAAGTTTGACGCCATGATTGCGCGAGCCAATGACGCCAGAGATCAATCCCGAAAAGGCGTATGGTATAGCAGTAGAAAATCACGTCCATTCGAACAGCGTGTACAAAGATGGACGTTGAAAAGTGCACGATATTTTTTTGAAAAAGACCGCATAAAAATGGTTCCGGTGTATTGTGGATTGCTCGACGAAATGCTCTCGAGGAGAAGAACTGTAAAAAGTCGTATGATTTAGACATGAGAGCGTTATGTCTGACACTGGTGGAAATGCTTGCTCTTGTGACCCGTTCAAAGGTAAGCTGGAATATCAAGATTATTCGTTCTTTGTAAGTTAAAAACCGAGATTATAAGTGAACAAATGCTCAGAAAGGTCAACCTCAGGGAAAGGGTTAAGATGTCAAACGACTGTCCATATTTAACACGATATTGCGAAGTTAAGAATGTAATTTAACGTAAGGGCGTTGAAACTCATTCGATGTAGATTACACAAAATATTTATTTACGAATAAGTAAAATTTATTTTTTTCTTGGCTTGTGAGCGGGCGGAATTCTCCAAATCCTGCAATCTGATTGGTTCCGGGAGCGGGCGGAAATTTTCGATCTTGCCCGTTCACGGAGCGATTCCGCCCGGCTAGCTCGCTGTGTTTTCATTTCGCGGCGAGACGAACGAACCCATGAAAGTTTTGCTCTCCAAAATTAATGTAGTTGTTCACCAGCCGTTTTAGATATGAAAGGAAAAGTAAGCAGTGAAATTAAAGGCCTTGAAGTTCACCAAAAGGCGAGTACCCATTCTCTTTATTGACAAAATCAAATTGTTCAAGTTTTATGGCGGTAGTTTGTCGATCGTTGTTTGTGCATTCGCACTGATTTTCACGCCAAGTTGCGCTTACCTGCAAGTCGCCGGCTTACATTCCCGATTGATTCTTTCAAAAGCTAGTTAGTAAAGGAATAAAAGGCCTTGAAGTTCTCCATTAGGCGGGTATTCTTTGTATTTATTGGCAAAACAAGTTATAGTTTTCTAGCCGTAGTTTTTCGATCGTTGTTGTGCATTCGCACTGATTTTCACGCCGTAATGCGTTTTACTGCAAGTCACTGGTTTACAGACTCGATTTATCCTTTCAAACGCTTTGCCTTTCTGCTACTTTTCCCCAAAACCGAATACTGCTTATCACCATTCAAGAAAATGAGATGTTTTGAAAAAAAAAAAACGGTCAAATAAATTCTTGCAAAATTGTGCCGTGTGCAGGCGACCAAACTACACATTCAGTTCAGCTTCATTCAATTTCACTTTCGTGACTCGAGATTTTTTATGCTCTCTTTTGCTGCTACATTGCGCCTCTTTTTATTATTAAAGTTACTTTTCTGTTTTTTACCTGATGACCTTTTCCGTGAGTACTGTTCACTTTAGCAAATTTATTTTGTTTGGCGGTAAACAAATCATTCTTCACTCTTGCCGTAGCTTGGCGATCGATTCAACGTTGGATGCGTGCCTATAATACAATTAAATTTTGCAAGACGATCTTTTCAGTTTTTTTTAACCGAGTTAGAAAAAAATAAATAAGTTATTTACCGGCTTTGGGTCGGTCCGTATCGTGAAAAACTGTGACCTCGGCCTTGAAAATGCTGCCCTCGGCCTGCGGCCTCGGGCAGCATTTTCAAGACCTCGGTCACAGTTTTTCACGATACGGACCTCCCAGCCGGTAAATAACATATATATCTGTTACAATTCATTTCGTACAAAAGATGTGCTTATTTGTAAGGTGACTGAAGAAATTACTATTATTTGAATTTGAAAAAGGAGCCATGTTCTACTTGATATTATTTTTACAAATTGAGCAGTATCTTGCTGCTAATAAATTAATTAGTGAAACCGTCTAATGGGTTAAGACCCAGACAAATATTCGAATCATCTTAACAATTTAAGGGTTTAAATGGAATTTTTTTTGATGATATGTTTCCCTAGCTAGGGTCCCGAAAGCTTGATTTGTACGTAACTAAAACTAATTGAATTAATGGTAATCAGAATTGTTGCTGTTTCAGTTGTTACACTTGAAATTGGTTCTAGTATCATGGGGACAATTAAATAATATGAGATTAATAAGCTTCTTTGTTATGGCAAAGACAGCCCATATGTAGTCCATATGGCTATTGATCAATGGGCAGCTGTTAGAACAAAAAAATATTTTCAAAACAATCTGAATTGGTTAAAAGGATTATTGTAACATTTGAACATTTGCAGTAGATTGGTAGATGACTAGTTTCCTGTGAAGCATTTTATTGGTGAGGAGTAGTGTGAGGAATTTTGTTGAGTTGCAGTTAGTCTTCGTAAGTTTTGGTATGTGTCGTATGTGGTATTTGCGTAAAATGTTGCTGACAATTTTGTCGGTGCGTTTGTCTTTGTTGTATATTGTCTTGTAATAAACTGTCGGTTTGTGATCGTTCATGTTCTTGTTTTTTAGGCGTAGTCGGTGGGCAGCATGTGTAATCCAGGGGAAGGAGTGTACAGTAATCAGTTTGTCGGGGTAGTCCAATGCAGTTAGTCGTAGGGAAAACAGTTTGTGCGTAAAGTTGTAGTCGTCTTCAGTCGCTGAAAGTCTGCTGTATCGTATAGTCTCTGTCTTGATGATGCCAGTGAAAATGTGTCGTGGATGATTTGATGAAAAATGGGGATACATGTATTTGTGGTGTGGTTTTTGATATGTTTGATAGTGAACTTTAATATAAAGATTTAGGCAGGCCTAAAAGCGGAGCTCCTATTTATTATTACTTTTTGCTTGAGTTTGCACTGTTTCCCAATTAATAAGTAGCCTGCGAATACAGCCGCCTCTCATTCGCTCCCGCTACTACGTGCGAAACGCGAAGAGAGACGTCTGCGATTCACGGCCAAAAATCCATACTGATGACGTAAATCTGTCCGGAATCCGGACAGGAGCGCTGATTGGTCAACTAGGTAATTTGCATAATGTATGTAATATAACGCCGGGTCAACGCCGGGTGTTTATATTGTGGACCAAAAGTACACCGGGTGCGGCAGGATTATGAAGATACACCGGAGCAATAACTTAAAACTTACATTTCTCTGATTTCTCACTTCATACCTTATTGGAAGACTAAGGCAAGAGTGCTTCATGAACGATCTCAAAGACGTTCAGGAAGGATGCGCCACTGCAGCCAGTTTCAAAACATTTAGATAAATTTTGACACCCGTGGGTTTTATTGGTGACACACATTTAGTGATTTCACAGCTTCGTTTTTCAAATCTTAGCTAATGTGCAACGTACTCGTATAGGGATTTTCGTGACCAAGTTGTCCGCTGTTTATGCGTCCTTGACTGCCTTGAAAGTGTTTGTGTTCAATCAATAATTGTTCAATGAATCTATTCTTCGAGCAGTGAGCTAACAATGGGCAACTGAAAATGAAGACATTAATTATGTGAGACCAACTGCGTGTGTTGTTGTTATATGCCGGAAATCTAATTAGAGGTCAACGTCATCAGTATGGAATTTTTGGCCGTGAATCGCAGACGTCTCTCTTCGCGTTTCGTACGTAGTAGCGGGAGAGAATGAGAGACGGCTGTATTCGCAGGCTAAATTAATAAGTAGCCACACTATTTTTAAACGTATACGGTTGCCCATATAGGTACATGTCGCTGCGCTTTATTGCTCATGCTCATGCACGTACGCACGTAGGCGCACACATGAAATTTTAGTGTAAAGACTTTTCATAACTCTAAGGGCTATTCAATATAAAAAGGACCTTGATGAAGGCGAAGAAATTTGTTTTGATTTACTTCAAAACAGTGAAGGCAAAAAGATCAACTCAAGGCACTGAACAAAGTGAACTCGCGGCTAAACAAAATGAACTCACGCCACAACAAAGAAAATCACAGCGACAAAACTAACTCAGCAAATTCATTGGGATCTGGTTGAAGTAATTTTTTAAGCAGTTTTTTTGTGTAAGAATTGTGACAGTTTGTGACTTAGGAAGTGGTGCTCGCTGTCTAATAAGCTTACAATGTAGTTTTGAACTATCTTGGTTTGGTTGCATGATTACTTCTCTGCATTGCTATAAATACCCTAGAGAATTTTATGCAGAGAAGTGAATGAATTTCATTCGTTTCTAACAGGCAAATGTGCGTTGGGAAAAGTCTGAACTCACTCACCCAAGTACAGGCAACTCGCAATATAAAAAGCGGCGTAAATACTCGTTTTCGAATCTAAAAATTTATCACGCGTACGAAATTTCAACACACTCACCAAAATGACAAAAATGCAAGCGAGTGAAATAGAGCAGTTGGATAATATTTCGTTTAATCGTTGGTGTGAAGTATCGTTGCCGAAGGTTTACTCGTTTTTTGCTTTGATTTGTTTGCGGGATTTTTCTGCAAATGTAGCGCGCGAAATCATGTTTTTGATCTATGTAGCTCAATAATTAAATAATCTTTTCAAAATCCAACGATGGTCCTCACAGTTAACTCCACTAACTAAAAAAACACAACATTTGAAACGAAACATTTAATAGGCAAAAGTGTACAAAAGTGATTAAAGCTAAGAGGTTTGAAAGCAGCCGTTTTAACGAAGCTTATAATTGACGGGAAGATCTGAAAACCGACACAACATCTAATTCGCTCATAAATGAAGTATATACAGATTCTCATAACAAAATGTGTACATTTACGTTTGTTACCTCATATTTTGAGAAGGCTTGTAAATTCTGCAGGGCAAAGCTTTCAATACTCCTTTCTTCCTTTCGGTGTAGTTTTTAACAGTCTTTTATCCGTCACTTCAGTCAACTTGACCGGCTCTGAGCACACTTTTATATTAGCTCAGTTAATTTTCCAGTCTTGGTCAGCCGCAGGAACCGAAGACAGTGCTTCAACTCTCGCTGTTTTTGACTCGTACTCCGATATATCATGTTCAGGTCAACAATTATTTCGGATCTTCCCGTTAAGAGGTTATCCTAAATCATTTGGCATATATAAGTTTCCATGCTGTAGATAAGTAAATAAAGCGAGAAATATTCAAGAAGATCCATGTCCTCCAGCACGCTTTTTTCCCGTCTTTCAATTCGGAAGGGACTGGAAGGGATAGACGAGAAGGCCCTTCGTCCTTCTGTGACATTTCGTGACCTTTTATATAACGTAACAATGATTGATACCACTATATGTGGTGAACCGGTTTGCTTGCGGTTAGTTCCACTCATGTTTGCTTTCGGTTAGTTCCACTCATGTTTGCTTCGGTTAGTTCCACTCATGTTTGCTTGCGGTTAGTTCCACTCATGTTTGCTTGCGGTTAGTTCCACTCATGTTTGCTTGCGGTTAGTTCCACTCATGTTTGCTTGCGGTTAGTTCCACTCATGTTTGCTTGCGGTTAGTTCCACTCATGTTTGCTTGTGGCTAGATCCATCCTGGTTTGCTTGCGGTTAGAATTTATTTTGTGGCTTGGGTGACACTGTATTACATTAACTTAGACTTACAATATTTAATGTTAACAAATTCGAAGCACCGTAGCTGGCGCTGCGATGGTGCAGTGGATTAGTGAGTACTTCCTGAGTCGCATTTCCCGGGTTCGACTCTCGGTGTCAACATATTAAGATTTATTTCTTCTACTTTCTTAGTATTTGGAAAAAATTTCTTCATTTTTATTTGAATTAAAAAAAAAACTAAGTGTTTGGTACATGAAATGTCACAGGGGGAGGAAGGGCCTTCTCGTCTATCCCATCAAGTGCCTACCAATACCTCCTCAGTGCGGTGTAGCGAATCTAAATGGCGCCAGCTCGGAGAGCCAACGCAGATAAATTGCCCAATAACCCGCACACTGTATCAAGTTCCGTACTTTGAACCCACTTGTCCCCCGAAACAGGTGATGTGGCAGCGCGTGATTTGATGTAAAAGTGATTGGTATTTGTGAAGGATACGAGCTGCAAAGATTATTAATGATGTTAGGTAGGTTAGATCGGTTAGTAAGCATAAAACCATCATCTATGTAACGACAAAAAATAAAAATATTGTTAGCTAATCGGTTAGTCTTGTTAAAAAAAGAAAATTCGCTTAGTAACAGCACGAGGTCCGCAATTTGCCAGCTATGGTAACTGTCCATAGCGACCCCTTTAATTTGCTGATAGGTGGTATTACCAGCAACAAAAAAATTGCGTTGGTTAATAAAGTTATTTATGTTAAGCAAATAATCCCTATAAAAAATTGGCAAATTAAGCATTTTGCAGCTCGTAATTATGGCATGTATAGTGTCGTGGTTTGTAATGTTCGTATACAGTGATGTGAAATCAAAAGTTGTAAAGCAAAGTTTGTTCATGTCAGTAATGTAAAGTTTGTCCAATAAATTCAATAAGTCCATGGAATTGTAAATCAAACGAAAAGCTATGTGTCGTTCTTTAAAAAGGTCTTTTAGTTGTAAAATAATATTGTCTAGTCCAAATGTATTTTATATCGATCGATCTTAGAAATTGCCATCTTGTATAAAGCGAAAACTCCTACTAAGAGGGCACCTTTTTCTAAGAGGTCCAAATATTTTTGATTTGTTTTTCCGTAGCGCCGCACATTTTAAACAACAGTAATTTTGTAAAATGAATGATAATGACTTCATTTTCTTTACAAGAGAACAAAACCTTCAAAAACCTCGAGGACCTTTCAATTGCTCGGTAGCCCGAAACTATCACGGTTAATAATACACGATTTCTAGGCCCTCATATTATATACTTTTATTCACAATAATAAATGCACGCGTTTTGAAGAAAAGTACACTGTCATTAGTTGAGTAATCCTTATTTTTAACAAAAAGTTTAGTAATACGTGATTGTAATACGTATGTATCCCACGCTCATATTATCGTAATGTCATGCACGAACGAACTTAACGGATAAACAACTAAAACATTTCCGGTCAAGTGAGTTGAAACGCAATATTTGAGATGTTCCAAACCATTTGTACTTCTCTCAACAATAGAAATATCTTTTTTTTTTCGTTGTTTGAATAATTAAGAAAAATTGTTCTATATAGGGGACGCTGCAAGCAGAGCAGGTTGGTAGACGCCCTGTAGCAACTTGCGTACAGAACAGAAAGTTCACTCCACGATACCTCTTCAGCACCTACGAAGATGAAAGTTCTGATCGTCTTGCTTTCGTTAATTGGGTGCTTAATAACAACTCTAAGGTATGGTAAATATATATTTCTTTTCTCCAGTCGCCTGGAACACGTTTATATAGTGATCAACAATATCGCAAACGGTTGTGACAGACGTTAATTCAGGGAGGCATGTTGTACACATGCCAAAACCGCATTGCTATTGGCGACCATGTTATTAAAATCCATAAAATAACACTAGGCTACCTTTATTTGTTTTTACTTTGGTTTGCAAGTAATATTTATTACAAATATTTATAATATTTATCACCCGTGACAAAATTTGACTGTTGAGCTAATAGCTGGGTGAACAATGGCGTGCCCATTGCTGTTTGAAATATTGCAAGGCCGGGCGATTATTCTTTCGAACTGCGACAAAAAGATGCTCTTTTTGAAAAAAAAAAAAAAGACAATTATTTATCGAGATAAAAACTGTAAGACTTTCAGAGTTTTCACAGAAATCTGGGACAATCTATTTTGCTCTGTACACAACAACACAATTGGCAGAGAGAATGTGAACCTTTTAAGATCGTGGAAGAAAGTTTTTTTTCAGTTGCAACGAAATGTTCGCTAGGGGAATAAAAATATATAACCTAGCTTGGTGATTGATCATTTGCTCTTTACGCTTGTAAAACTAGTTCTTGGATTAGATGATGATCTTATCGACGGTTGATTAGGGACGCCCACATGCTCGGTATTTGTTGTCATTCCGCTTTGCGGTTAACGGTTTCCCGAGCATTCGTTAAAAACACTCGAAGTGGAATTTTTATTGTCATTGAACCGAATCAGCTACCAAGTTGTTTTGCGTTTTGTGCTGTTCAGATAAAGACGTCAGTAGTTAATAACACTGTCGTTCAAGAGATAAAAAGCTGAATGGCCTTTTGTGCGCTGAGCACTGTATATTAAAAACATTATTAAAAGTTTATAAAAACAAAACAAGAATATATCAGCACAAAGCTCAACCGACTTGATATTATATTGCAGATAAGTGTTTTTTGTGACCACGAAAACAAAGGAATTTTAAAGCAGGAGGTTAATAAGTTTCGTAATACCTTTCAATTAAAGAGTGTTATGAAATTGCGTCGGCTAGTGAGTGGAAAGTAACGCTTACTTCGTTGAAAAAAAGGTTTTATTAAACTCCAGAAAGAATTTGTCAAGTTGACGTTTCAAACGCTAGCTCTTCGTCATGCAGAGCTGAAAAACTCTGGAAACGTAGTTGTTTAGTTCGAAACTATTGAATGACTGACTAACTTAATGAAACAATGATTAACATAAGATGATGCGAATTAAAGAGCCACGAAAGCTTAAACCAAGGAGTCGCAAAAAAAATCCGCCACTGAACGTAATATTTCTAAGTGTCCGCTCCCAGTTAGCCAGCTGATGGCTCACTGACAGCTGGTAGAGCACTCAACCTGAATCGCGGAGAAACCCGTTCAAGCCTGATTTTTTTTTCATCCTTAATTTCTACAACTGTCCTTGTTATATACATGACTGCGGTAGCCTTCCATATATCAAATAATTCACCCGCCGTTCAAATAAACTGATGAACGAAACCAGTATATCCACTTGGATAAAATACCATATCATTATCATGTAATATTAGCACAGAAACTAAGGCCTGAGTGCATCGGAAACCAAACTTATCTGAACACGTGCCGGGAACAAGTCTGTACTTTTAGGATTCAAAGTTCTTTTCTTTGCACCTGCACATGAAAAACGTCTACCTAGTTATTATTTATACACAGTCTGCCAAAAATTGAAGGCGCCGCAGATTTAAACAGTTTAACGTTATGGAACACGCGATCAATATCTCGTTAGCGCTATCAAAACTCCAAATCGTTCAAACTAAAGCCGAAGCCAATATTCTATATGATCCCTTTAAATACGCAAGCGAAAAAAGTGCTATTTTAAGTAATAACTACAGATATATAACATTATTTTATTAGAGACTATGGTGACGTTTCGTTAAATGTTTATATATTTTTTTTTTTCAGTTTGGCAATGGATCTTCATAACGCTAAATTGAACCAAACTTTTGGACACTCCCAAATCGGTTATTTCGATCGGTTTTACTCAAATAGCTCACTTGCAAAAAGAGTGGTGGCCTGGAGCAAGGGTAGACGCGCGCTGAGTTGTGGGATCGTTTGGGGGAGCACGAAATATTGTAAACAAAAGAAATTATGCCAGATGACGAAAACATGTACGAAAGGTTTGAAACATGCCAAAAGGTGCGGGTTGTTGTGTGCCCTTGTGCACAAGCAAGTCAAACAATTCTTCTGACGTGACGTTTTATAGAGTTCCAAGCGAAAAAAGCATTCGACAACAATATTATCGCTTGCTGTGCAAAAAGAAAACGAGCGGGTCTGTTCTGAAGAATCATCTTCCATCGATTTTTCCCTGGAGGAAAGAAAAATGTGGAGGCATTAAAAATACTGGGATTCCTTTAACAGATATTACAAATATCGATAGCAAGAGAAGGAAAGTTGTCTGAGGGTCGTACAAGGGTATTCTCGTGACGCGTGATTAGCTGATTTTATTTTCCGTGAAACGTGAATTTAATAAATTTATTCTTCGTGACCCGTGACCGAAAGGTTTTGCGTGACACGTGAAGAGCTTGATTTAATAAACGATATTCGTGATTTCACCACTCTATTGACTTTATTTTGCGTGATTTCGAGATGCGAGACCTCAAATGTGATCTCCGTATAATTATCGTAACGTCAAACACTCTTTGTAGAGTAAGAACAGGATAAAAGAGTATGTTTCTTTCTTATTTTCGTAATTTCTTAATCAATTTTGATTTCTTCAAACACTATTTGTAGTGTAAGAACAGGGTAAAAGAGTACTTATTTTCGTGATTCGGGAAAATGAAATTTCAATATCCGTGATCCGTGATTCGTTATTTTTTTTATCTGTGAATCGTGCCAGAGACCCCCCCCTGTACGACCCTCTTGTCTCGAACACCGAAACAGACGAAGCGAGCGTTGTCTGAAGAAAACGAGCCGAACGAGTACATAGACGATCGTGACCAAGATTTGCAACATTCGCCTGAGGATAATCAGCCAGCAACTCGTTCTGTCAGTGTCCAGACAGAGATGA
The DNA here is from genome assembly GCA_963693305.1 of Meandrina meandrites. Lineage (NCBI taxonomy): Eukaryota > Metazoa > Cnidaria > Anthozoa > Scleractinia > Meandrinidae > Meandrina > Meandrina meandrites. The sequence continues at coordinate 4,603,924 of OY855912.1, read as the reverse complement.
ACGGTGAAGAATTAGAAAGTCTACAAGCAAAATCGAAGCGTATCAGCAATGGAATGGAAAGGCTCACCAATGAAAACGAGCAGTTAAAAAAGCAACAGAAGAGACTGGACCATGAACTTGAAAACAAAAGTTTTGACATCTCGAGATTCAAGGACAGTGACAAGGACGTCGAGTTTTACACTGACCTTCCCCACTGGGACGCTTTTTTAACATGCTCTATTCAAAGGCGCAGAATCTAAACTACGGCAGTTACACAAAGAAAGAAGTTCACTCTGAGAAGAAGCTAGGTAGGGCTAGGTCCATTAGTAAATTCGACGAGTTTGTTTTGACTTTGATGAGGCTTCGGCTCGGGCTGTTACAAAGGGATTTGTCCCACCGCTTTAATATTTCCGAAGCAACCGTCTCCCGTGTGTTTCAAACGTGGGTGCGTTTCATGCGAGTTGAGCTTGAACCACTGACCGTTTACCAAGTAAAGAGATGCTTCATCAATTCAATTTTGGAAGCGCGGTGGCCTAATGGTTAGTGCGCTGGACTCCGGATCGAACGGTCCGGGTTCGAGTCCTGTTCGGGGTCACTGTGTTGTGTTCTTAAGCAAGGCATTTAACTCTCATAGTGCTTCTCTCCACCCAGGTGTATAAATGGGTACCGGCGAAATACTGCTGGGGGTAACCCTGCGATGGACTAGCATCCCATCCAGGGGGGAGTAGAAATACTCCTAGTCGCTTAATGCTACGGAAACCGGGATAAGCTCCGGCGGTATGAGCCACTAGTAGGCTCGACGCAGACTTTACTTTACCTCATAATTCATGCCTAACATCTTTAGAGAGCTTTATCCGAAGACTGTGCTTATAATCGATGCGGTTGAAATTCGTGCTGAAAGTCCATCGTTCTTAGACATGCAGTCAGCTTGCTATTCCTCTTATAAAGGTACGACAACCATGAAAGCCCTAGTTGGTCTCTCACCAGCTGGATCTCTCGGATTTTTAAGTGAATTTTTTACAGAAAGTATTAGTGACAGAGAGCTAACTAACAGGTGTGGCATTATTGACCATTTGAATCCGGGTGATCATGTCATGGCTGATAAAGGATTTGATGTACAGGATGACTTCGCAAAGAAAGGGGTGACAATAAACATTCCATCATTTTTAAAAGGGAAAGTGCAATTCAGCAGAGAGGAAGTGGAACATAATGAGAAGATTGCCAGCTTAAGAATCCATGTGGAAAGATATGTCGAAAGAATAAAAAAATGGCATGTATTCGATAGCAGGATTCCCATAACACTTGCTCCAGTTGCAAGTGACATGTTTATTACTGTTGGAGCCCTCACAAACTTTCTTCCTCCACTGATTGACTGATGAGTGCAAATATTCAGAAGTACTATAGTTAGGACTGTGATCTTTTATTGTGTGAGCCCATATTAAAAAATCGTGAATTATTTCATTTACCTTTGGCATTTAAATAGTCCAGTTTCAAAATAACCAGAGCCACCGAACAAAAGGAATAAAGATGCATCTGTACAGTGTAAGCATTGTTCTAAAGTAAAATATTCGCAAATACCAACAGGAAAGTGCTGAAGCCATGAAATAAGGCAATACACAGAGGTGTACTAGTAACTGATATTTGAGAATATTTTACAAGGGATCGAGACTAACACTAGTAGATGCATCCTTTATTATCAGATATGTCCAGGATTGAACGCTAATGAGATACACATTCCTTATGACAGGCATCACGAAGTGTCCTCGTTAATAAACGTTCACCAAAACACACCTAAGTCTGTCAAATATGAAGTAATATGGAAATGCCAAATAACCCAGTCAAACATGAAGTACGTATTAAACAATACTAACTCAATCCTAAACATAAGTGTCAGATTACAATCAACTCTCTCTATGACAGACACCAACATCAACTGTCCATCTTAGAGTTGTTCAGCTTTAAGAGATAGAATAAAATAGACATTAAAATGACTGCACGCAGGGGACAGCATCAGTTGTTTGTCATATAGAGGTGTCTGTTTAGAGAGAGTTGACTGTGTAAGACATAAAAACAGCATTATGCACAGCCTCCAAGTTCTTATGTTATCAAAGTTATCAAAGTTGTCAAAAACTTTTCAGCAGTAAATCTTTGAAGATGTTTTGGTCATGTTGTAAAAAATCTGTTTCTTTGTTCATCAAAGTTGTCAAAAACTGGCCAAAACCTGGTAGTCACTAATTTGTTCACATATATGAAGATGTGCAGTATAATTTTATGTTCACAATAATTCATATTGACAAGAATTTAACTTGTCTTTTGTGGATACAATTCTGTCTTCAATTGTGGAATTTATCTCGGCTTGACTCTGTGCTGTTCATGAGATCATAGTTAGTAGAGGGGGCTTCAAAAGTCCTGTGACACCTACTACAGAAAAAACAATTGTGTGCATGTTCAGACACGTGTAATATTCTCCTTGTGGATATTTTAAGGTTAAACATTAAACTATTGTAAATTTTCTCATTGTATAATTGCCTTTATAAAAGGCGAAGAAACGAAACTTTAACAAAAATTACTTAAATGTACCTAATGAATGAATGTTATTTAATTCAAGACAAGAATTTTTACGTATACATAATGTTTGATCTCAAACAGAATGGGTTCAAAATCTGACAGGCCCTCAATTGTAATATACAGTATGACAAAGCTATAAATTATAAATTAATCTGATAAGAGTCTTATCAGACAACACTCATGACTGACCAAATAGTGGTAATATTGTTAATAAGCACACAAGAATTCAACCTTCCACTGCAAAGTAATCTGAATTATAAAAATATGCTTAATATTATATTACAAGGGTATTGACAGCAACAATTCAATAAAAGAAATTATTGAACAATTTGACATGATTCACTTCTTATTGTGATATGTTTACCATAACATTATTTACACCTTTCTCATACTAAATCTTGCAAACCCATCTTTGATGCGGGGATATGCAAGTTCACTTAAACAATGCTCCTGGTAAAATGATTCCAACTTTGGAAGCACTGACTCCCCCAAAATGTACTGCTGAATTTCACCCTGTGAATAAAAATTCCATGTACTATTTGAACTGTCCTGTGTGTTAATTCTCTTGCTCGTTTAAAGACAAAGTCAGTCCAGGGTTTTTCAGTCACAAACATCAGTTGCTGGACTTGATAGTAGTACTGGTGATGGTTGTTAATAACAAGGTGTCCATCACCACTGGGATGGTTAAGGAAAATTCTTTTCCTAACCAGTGCTTGTTGAAGTGTTTCACGTTCATCCAAAAAGACAAGTTTTGCCTCCACAAGGCCACATGAATCTAGTTCACTGACAATTCCATCAGGACTTGCAGCTAAGAAATAGTCCACACGGTTGCACTTTAACAGACCTCTGTTCACTATATTCTCTGATAATTGATGATTCTCTCTGCAAACCCGCCATCATTTTACTGGTTTGTGGAACTTGAGTGTACTGCAAAACTTCTTGAATGGCCTTTGTTGGTGATGTACTTTCTCTCATAGCTGCAATCCGATACCATTTTGATGCAGTTATTCTACATTTTTTGTGTAGGTTCCAACTGGCATTTGAAGACTGGCCTATAGTTTCTTTTTGAATTCGTTCAACATCAGATTCATCAACAAAAAGCTTTCTCTTCACTTTCTCACACCTTTCCTTCATTTCACTCAAACTGACAGGGTGATTTTTAATTGGAGATAGATTCAGTGGCTCATTGATCTCATCCTGGGCACGTACATTCTCTTCAGGCATACCAACTGATTTGAAGTAGCAGTGATCTCTTGAAACAATATCCTATCCAGAGGCTTCTGAGGAAGAATAAGGCTGACTGCCATCTTCTTTCCTTTCTTCTTTTCAATTTCCTTTACTTGATACAACAAGTTGTACAGTTCAGTATTTGAGGCAGGGTGCTGTTGATAGAGCGCTCTGAAATAGCTGGTCCTCTGCTGTTCTTGTTTGACCTTTTTCCTCTGTTGGTTTTCAATGTTGGTGTTTTTTGAATGTCACTTGTGAAATGGGCTGGTTGTCAATCTTTCTCTTCCGTGGTACATTCCATGTACATGGCCTAGAGGTAGACGATACCCCTGTCCCTAACGGAATTGTGGTTTCTTGCTTATGAAATTCTTCCAATGCAAACAGTGTTGCAGTAACATGATTGCATCTTCCATCAATTCCAGCAGGGCAGCCATCATATGCACTCATGACCATTCCATCTTTCCGTAAAACTATCCAGCAGTTGTAACTGGTTGATTTTTTCATTGATAGCAGCACATGGCTTTTCACATAGAATTTCCCATCGAATTCTTTACATTTTATCGAAAGGACATGGCCAGATTTGAAAAAGTTATAGCCTTTGACAAGAGGCTTCGCAGTACATAGCTGTTTCTTAGCGTCACTGTCCTCTATAATGTAGCGCCAAATTGCTCCAAATTTCACATGTGGTAAAATCGATATATCATCAGTGTATCCATCGGATAAAAAATTGTCTGTCAAATTCTTTGCATCGATTGAACCTAACATTGACAAATTAAGACCATTTTACCGCCGCGAATGACATAATTGTATAGCAATTACAAATATGGCAAAGGACCAAGTTAAATTTGAATGTGACATCCATATTAATCGCGATAAAGTGCAAGGATGAAGCGAGTTTGAAAGAGATTTCTCTCGCAAGTCAATTGACGCAAGAAAGTCTCATAGTTTCCCGAGGGCTAATCTTAGTTTAAATCTTAAAATGTTATTAAAACAAGGATGGCTGTCTAAATCTGTGAATAACTGCCTCAGACAAATAAAGACTTAAATTTATCAGGCAGGAGTCAGATTTTCCGAGTAGGAAATCGCAATCGCAATCGATCGATCGATAGCAAAAATTATACTTCCGGCTGTCAACTAAATTTAGTTTTAAAATAACTAAACGCGAGCCGCCGAATAAATGTAAACAAAACGGAATAGGTTGGATCGAGACGTCTGAAAAAAGCCGGATATATAAACAAACTTAAAGGCTGCTTTATACCTTTGGGCTAGTTCAAGTTTTTTTCCAGTTATTTTTGCCCCACGACAGAGTAACCATCTCTGTAACTGCTCCGTACACTCTTCCGGAGTTTTCCGTGACAAGGTTGCTCCTGGAATATCTTCCTGTTTAAGGTTACCGTATACCTTTAAGGGTAGATTTTTTTCAAAAAAATTTTTTACGGCCAAATTAAACATTACTAGTCTCCCTTCATTTTCTAAAAAAAATTATTTCAAAATCTTGAAACGCGCGCGAGTTATCAACAAAAATGTTTTTTCAAGTGAAACTCAATATACCCGCCAGAGAGTTATAAGCCAATTAAAATGTGTCAGCGTCATGACATCCTGTGACGTTTTTCGCGGCAAAAGATTCGGGGTATTTCATTTCATGTGGCGTCCCTTCCTATTGTTTACGCTTGCAATTTGCGATTTATTCACACCAAGTTTTCGCTTGTGTTGGTCTTTACTTCACCTATATGTACAAAAAAAGAAAGAAAAAAGTCCCTGGTTAAAGTAAAGAAGAAAACCGGCCCTAAGAAAAAGAAGAAGAAGGTTTTCGATGATGAATGGCAAAAAACTCTTGCCGATAGTGACAAAGTGATAATCGGGGTGACAGGCCTCACACAACTCCTATCCACGTGTAATACCCAGTTTAGAGTTTGGCTCGAACGAGTGTATCTTTTAGGGATCTGCCCGTTTTGTACGAAACAATTGGGGGATCCTTGAATATCTCGTTAAGTCGTGGTTGTTGTTGGATTAAATGCCACTTTTGCATGAGTATTTGTTTTAAGTTAGGCATCGTTGGACGGTATTGTGTAACGAAATGCAGGAACGTTATTTCTGTTTCGTATATTTCAGCCGTAAACTTGATAGTCGGATGGTGGTTATTTGCTTGTTCGATGAATTGCGTGACTCCGTCTTTGTTTATTCCAGATAGAAATAATATACTTCGACATACCCCAGCGACCGCATTTCTGCCTGAAGCTGCTCTTTTGGATCGATAGATGCAGACGTCGCTACCGTCGAAGTTGTAGTTTTTCCTTTCTTTGAACTTTTTCTCTTGCCCGGCATTTTAGAAACAAATCCGACAAATTCAAATCAAACGAGCTGTGGTCACGCGTGCAACTACTTTCCCGCGACACCAGTAGTCTCGTGGGACGTCCTGACATTCTATTGGCTGTCGGCATCGGGAGTATCCAAAGTGTTGACATATGGCGCAGCAAGGGCGTGAAATGTTTGTAATCCTTTAGAAGCGAAAAAAACCTATTTCGTTTTTACGCGAGTGCGCTCGCTTTAAACGAATTTATAGGGTACGTAAATTTGACGGATTGCCTTGAAATTTGGCCCGAAGTTGCCCAAGACATCGAACAGAAAAACCGTGTGAGGGATTTCCGTTTTTCGTTATTGATCTCCCGCAATGGCCTTCGTCGTAAAAGGCTTCGGTAAGTTTTTGATCATCAAAATTGACAGAAAAATTGCGAAGCAACCAATAGGAACATTGACAAAGCCCCACACGGTTTTCAAGATTGATGCCTTGTCATTGATATAATGCAGTAGTTTTGATTGTGCGGTCTAATTCAATACCCGATAAATTCGCTCAAGTAGACGTCAGTCGTTTTGGGCTTTTGGGACGCACTCTCCTTACGATTAGAAAAAATCAAAGAAAAATAATTTTTACCGAATAGTGCATTTCATTAGCTTTGTACTGATATATAGTTTGTGGTGGTTGCGTTTAAGATAGTGCGCAAATATTTTTTTTCGCGAAAGACACCCGCGAAGGTATACGGTAACCTTAAGAGGCTTTTCTTTTGTTTCGCTAACACCTGACATTACATAACTCAATACCTCGTTCTTAGCCATTTCGTGCTCCCCCAAACGATCCCATAATTAAAACCGACCTAAACAAATAATTTTGCGCGGATGGAATCGCATTGTTTGTTTAGAGATGGTTTCAGTTCTTTGATAAAAAACATTTCAAAAATAAGACAATCAAACTTGCTCTGGCACTTTTTTAAAATTTTAAAAAACTGTGCAATGTCATTTGGGGCTATATCGTGCTGTTCCTTGAGGTGACTTCCAATGGCCGATCCCTTGTGTTCTTCAATCCGTTGGTGAAGATGTTGGCACGTATAGCCGACATACCCTGCATCACACAGGCTACACTGAAAATTGTACACAACGCATTGTTGATTCACAAGGGGTGGCTTGTTTTCCCTCACTTTGATTTCATCCTTGATTTTCCGACTCGTGTACACGGGGCTGATGTCTACATTGATCTTCCGGCTGAGGTCTCCTAGTTGTCGGCGCACTGAGTTTGCAGACTTCTGGTCTTTAAAAGGCAGCACGATTCTGATTGGGTCTTGTTTCTTAAGCTCTTGTTGTTGGGGAAGTGCATCCTCGGACACTTTTGAATCCTCGCATCCTCGCACTTGAAAATGACCTCGGAGAGGTCGAAACGTCGTGACTTTTTATCTTTAAGTTTCATAACGAAATTAAAAATAGAAGGAAAAAAATCGGTAGATTTTTTTTAATTCGAAAAAAAATTAAGATTTCAAAATTCACAATTAATTTTACGCACCGTAAACCTCGCCTGCTATATTTATTTACAACTTTTGCTAGGAGTCTCTGATCTTTCCAGAATTTTCAGCAACGTTTTAATTAGCTGGTATTAAGCTTTCAAGTAATCCATGGGATCTTAGCATTACTTAAGCGTTGTTGTAACAGCACCCAAAACTACACAAGGATAATATTTTGAAGCAATAATTATACAGTCAACTGTGCAGCGATTTCTACCCAGCCGATTTCGTTCAAACTTGCTGACATTAATTAGAAAAAAAATCAACAGTCAAAAAGAATTCAACAAGCAACTGTGCAGCAATTTCTACCCAGCCGATTTCGTTTAAACTTGCTGGCATTAATTAGAAAAAATCTATTGTCGCGTTTGGAAAATATTCGCGTGTTTTTTTTTCAAAAAATTGATTTTTTCAAAAGCGCTAATATCTCGTAATCTTTAATTTTGTTCGCCCTAAAGTTTAAAGCTTTATAAAAATTGAACATTCGTTATTTCGGTTGCTAAAAATCAGAGAAATCGGTTAAAGTTTACATGCCCAAAATTCGATTTAGAAAAGATCACCTCCGATCCCAAAAATAGCCGCGGGCCACCTTAAACACAGCTTGATGCGGATTTTACATATCATCAGCCAACCGAGGCAACAAGATTAAACAAAAACGTCAATTCACATGCACTAGAAAAAAAAACAATACAGATATTTAGTTCAGAGTGCAAATTTTCGACATCACGAACGTCGACCAAGACATTTATTCACAGTGCAAAACGCAAAATAAGCTTTAAAACCCTTTTGTTCAGTAGTTAAGACTTTAAATAATAAGGCAGGTTTAAGATTTCAGATTTAAACCTCGCAAAATTCTTTGCTATATTTTTGTTTACTATTTTGTTGTTGACCGTGCACAAAACTTGAAAAAATACAATAGGTGGTAACGTGTGTTCATGCAACTAACCAATTAAACCATTTCAATAACCTAACTCATGCCAAGAGAGTATGAAGTGAGAGAGTTAAACCCCCATATAGGCCTTTTTCCAAAGGTGATGTACCCCAATTGAAATAAACTTCTTGGCGTCATTAATAAATAAGGAAATCAATAGGTGTAATTTACATCATAAAGCTAAGCTGGGAAAAAGTGTTTTCTTGAAAACAATGTGGAGGGGCCGTTGCCAGAATGAAGCATAATGGAGATTTAAGAAACGTTCTCTGGCTAAAAAAATAAAACTTACAAGCTTTCAATACTTTCAACACAGATTTCGACGGGTAAAATAAAATGATATGAAGCGATAAAAATAAATATAAACGTTAAATTAAAAAAATATAATGTGTAGACTGATTATGAATATTTATTTGTTTAAAATAATATTGTTATATTTGTCCAGGGATCGAATGAGCAAGAATTGTTGTCTGTGGTAGCGGTTGCCATGGTATGCCAGAAACTTACGTCAGGCTTCCGTAACCGAAAACTATCTTTGTCAACTATAGATCTGGGCTTTTTGAGTCGATGAGCTTTTGACCACCCTTTTTACATTTATTGTGTTTCTTTTCATATTGAAAGAGTTGCCTGTTTCTCTGACAAAACACCAAGAACAAGAGTGACAATCAATGAATTATTTACCTACTAGAAGATGGTTTTCCATGTTCTATAAGAAAATAATGCACGCTTGAGGTCTAGAAAAGCTGCTAGTGGATGCACGAGCCGTTAGGCGAGGGCATTCAGCTGCTTTTCTAGACCTCAAAAGTGCATTATTTTCTTATAGGAAATAGAAAAACCATCTTCTAGTGGGTTTAGAATATAGCATAGAAATGCAAATAATTAAAAAAAACACACTTTTGCGCGCGTGCTGATCTGAATGAACAAACACTACGCCAAGAAACCTGACGACAGCAATCAAATCCATTTTAATGCTGTTTTGCAGTCGAAAGTGAATTTCTATATCGCTGTACTTACCTTGAAAAAGCTTTGCAGCCCGTTTTGTGTTATCTTTTGTGCTCCTAGAGTACGATTCCGTAACAATTTTGTTTAAATCAGTGTCTTACATACATACATACATACATACATACATACATACATACATACATACATACATACATACATACATACATACATACATACATACATACATACATACATACATACATACTTTATTTGGTCACGCAGGTTAAAAATTAAAAGCTTTGCAAGTTTGCAAAGCGGCCACCTTCCTGGCACTCACTGCTCAACTAACTCGTCCACGTCTTCATCTTCCCAGTCACCGAAACGTAATGCAGGTGAACTGTTTTTAGCGGCCATAATTAAGGAAATAAAATGAGAACTTTAAAAGATTGTTGCCGCCATGTTTTTGAATTCGTAACGCAGCAAAAGTTGCATCCGGGGTACCGGGCTTCTATAGTTTTTAGCTATGTTCTATAAAAAAATAATGCCCGCTAGAATTCCATTGCGTGTATACAGCGGCTATATTCTAAATACACCTAACGCAAAAACGTTGTCATATAGGAAAGAAAAATGAAAAAAGCCAAATGAGTAATAATTAGTGTTAACTAGCCATTATAAATAGCGTGTATCATTCACAATGAACCCATGTTACATACATGTATGCAGAAATATACTTTAAGGAAAAGTCCAAAACCAGTTGTTATACGAGGTGCTGGCTACTTTGAGAGCTATTACAATCCCTAGATTACAACCCAATAATGTAGTTAGTACAACAACTTTATTCCTTTTCTCTATTTGTCCTTTTTCATTTTTCTATGTCAACGTTGTTGCAATTTGGTTTATGCAACATTGTCTTGCGAATGTGGTTAAGGCATATTATGAAAGCAACTTATTAGTCTGTATGTTATAGAGAAAAGAAAAATGAAAAAAAGGAAATAGGAATTAAGACGGAATCCATCATGAAGTCGAGTAATTTTTATTTAAGTTGGACAAACAGTCGAGTACCAGAATATTTTAGGCAGACCAGCGGTAATTTCGATCTTCAATTCAAATAGCAAATTCATTTCTAATTTTTGTTTTGATAAAAAAAAATGTCGAAAGCCGATTAATTAGCACCGAAAAGCTGAAGAAAATAAATAAAAGTAAGCTGAGAAAACAATACACCAAGCTGAAAAAACAAAAATCAAAGGAAAACATTATATTTCATACATAATCATTCATACGTAATCCTATGATCCAACGGATTGAAACAATGAATGATTGACCGACAGTGCTGCTCAAATTATGCAAACGCATTTTTCGTGTAGTCTTCTGTTACTCAGATAAGACAACAGCTCGCTGCTTTACTAACAGTCTACATAGAGTGCGCTTTAAACAGAGCAGAACAAGTCGACAAAAAAAACGGAAAAAAACCCAGCCCCACGATATCTCTTTGTCGACAACAAACATGAATTTTCTGGTTGTACTGTTTTCCTTTGCTGGAGGTTAAATAACAGCTTCAGGGTATAGTAAGATATTTATATTATGACGTTTTCAGTTTTCAAAGGTGATCTAGGTGCATTTTAATTTTTTCATGCCACGAAGAAACTCGTATAGCACACTGTGTTTTGGGGTATGCTTTCTTTCAAAATTAATGAAAAAAGCCAAATAAGTAATAATTAGTGTTAACTAACCATTATTAATAGCGTGTATCATTCACAATAAACCCATGTTACATATGCAGAAATGTACTTTAAGGAAAAGTCCAACACCAGTTGTTATACGAAGTGCTGACTACTTTGAGAGCTATTACAATCCCTAGATTACAACCCAAGAATGTCGTTAGTACAACAACTTTATTCCTTTTCTCTATTTGTCCTTTTTCATTTTTCTATGTCAACGTTGTTGCAATTTGGTTTATGCAACATTGTCTTGCGAATGTGGTTAAGGCATATTATGACAACTTATTAGTCTGTATGTTATAGAGAAAAGAAAAATGAAAAAAGGAAATACGAATTAAGACGGAATCCATCATGAAGTCGAGTAATTTTTATTTAAGTTGGACAAACAGTCGAGTACCAGAATAATTTAGGCAGACCAACGGTAATTTCGATCTTCAATTGAAATAGCAAATTCATTTCTAATTTTCTTTTTGATAACAAAATGTCCAAAATTGAGGCTTCCGATCGAAGACTTTCCAAGTCTCTGTGTACAATCTTCAAAGCCTTGAATCTATTTATTCATAATTCGCTATATATGTTCCAGCACTCGGGATTCAAGGCTAAAACAATGAAATGTTTCATTTGTTGACGTCCTCAGTGGTTGCATTTCGTGCACAATCTTAAAATAAATACATACATAACGAGAGCAAGGGTCCTGAGCGACCTTAAGGAAACTTTATTTATGAAATAAAAAGGATCGGAGTGGAAGCGTAATCATGAATCATTATTCATAGGTGTAAAATTGGTAGGAATCATAAATCTTCGCGTTTAAAACATGAGAATCCTGAATAACAAATGAATATACTTAAAGGAACAAAAAATTAAGACTTGTTCTTCGTGCAATTCACTATGTTGATTGTTATTATAATTCACCCCGTGAAGTATTTTTGACCCTTTCCATTCGCAACCAAGCCTTGGAAAAAAGTTGATTAATGGCGGTGGTAAATTCTCGGAATTAAATATTAAAATAAATTGACTTCTGATGTTCGTAATGGATTGAAACTTAGCAAGACGAATAAGAAAGTCTAATATTGTACAGAAAAATGTAAAAACAAAATCAAAATCAAAAAATGATCACAGGGGCACTTCAAAATAGTTATGGCCTGCGGCACCTTTTGATGGGATCATTGGCGCCACCATTGCTTGTTCAATATTTCAAGGCCAAGACGAAGATCTTTCAATCTCTGAAACCAGTTCCCATGTGCCCTTAACAAACAATGTTCGAAAAAAAAAAGTCAAGAGCTTTAAAACAGTCATTACACTCACAACATACAGACCGACGGTGCCTCGGCTCAAAATATACAAGCAAATTAAAACAACGATGATAACTTTTGAACAAAAGATGATAACATGATAAATTTTAAATAAAAACTTTAGATATAGTTACTATGATTCACATAAAAAGTAAAAATCTTCATGAAAGTGTTTCATTTAAAATCATGTAAGGGTGAAGTCACTCATGTAGCAAGCCAATTAATTAGCACCAAAACGCTGAAAAAAATAAATAAAAGTAAGCTGCGAAAACAATACACCAAGCTGAAAAAACAAAAATCAAAGGAAAACGTTATATTTCATACATAATCATTCATACGTAATCCTATGATCCAATGGATTTAAACAATTAATGATTGACCGACAGTGCTGCTCAAATTATGCCAACGCATTTTTCGTGTAGTCTTCTGTTACTCAGATAAGATAACAGCTCGCTGCTTTATAGTCTACATAGAGTGCGCTTTAAACAGAGCAGAACAAGTCGAAAAAAAACGGAAAAAAACCCAGCCCCACGATATCTCTTTGTCGACAACAAACATGAATTTTCTGGTTGTACTGTTTTCCTTTGCTGGAGGTTTAATAACAGCTTCAAGGTATAGTAAGATGTTTATATTATGGCGTCAGTTTTCACAGGTGATCTATGTGCACTTTAATTTTTTCATGCCACGAAGAAACTCGTATAGCACAATGAGTTTTGGGGTATGCTTTCTTTCAAAATTAATATTAATATTGGACAAATATTCGGTGACTTCATACACTTTATATCTTTCTTTCTTTCTTTCTTTCTTTCTTTCTTTCTTTCTTTCTTTCTTTCTTTCTTTCTTTCTTTCTTTCTTTCTTTCTTTCTTTCTTTCTTTTTATTTGTCGGAGCCATGGCCTACGCCTCGTTCTTTGAAGTTGAAATACCTAGTAACAATCATTTAAGTGTGAACTCACTTATAAAGCACTCAGTACAGAAATTCCTGAATGATTTTACGCACGACAAATTTTCAACCTCGCGCGTGAGTCGTTGTTCGAGTACGATCGACTGGTGCCATAAAAGGGAAGACATTTAGCGATCTAACCGGATTAACGGGATTGTAATGACGCTGAATATTTTGCACTTCTTTCCCAAATCCCGCATTGCATGCGAAAATCTGCTAAAGAGACGTACTGGGAAATGAACTAAAAATGGAACGGTTTTTGTTGATACTTCGAGAGCATTCTTTAAAAATACATCTCGGTATGGAACTTAATCATTATTGAACTGAATCACTAAAAATAACTATGACTGTAAGTAGTTTAAATTAAGCAGTCCATGACGCTCTCGCTCAAAATATTGTACGCAAAATATTTGATTTAACTGATTGCAAAACAAAAGTATGTCAGCACGAATTAGCTCAACCGCTTTGTATACAGCCGTTAAGTTCTTTTTTAACCGTGAAAACAAAGGAATATAAAAATAGGAGTCTAATACGTTTATTCAGAAGTTCATAAGGTAGAAGTTTACAATTACAATCAGTGATAAAAAGGGAATATTCAGTAATTCCTCCTTTCCCCTTTACAATGTTGTGTAGCATGCAAAAAAGCCTTCTCTTGCTGCCTATTAATTTTTTGGTTACAAATTGTAACGCACTGCACAAGGAGTTCCGGCGCATTGCGCTATCTAACATTGCCGGGCAGAATGGGGGTTGGTGTTCCAACGACTTTTGATTGTAGTATTTGGGCGCGTGCTATGTCATTTGCGAGTAGGCTATTTTTAGGACAAGCCTTGCGCGCGAGAAAATGACGCAGTTTATTGCGAACCAAGGGTGGCGTGCGAGTGCAGTGATGGCGTGTATGTGCAATGAGAATGTTGCAAGTTACAGCTTTCATTGTCAAGCCACCTCTGCAAACAGAGCCAGCCCAAATGGGAAAAAACAACCAATGAGGAACCGAATCTATGTACATGTGACATGCGTGCACGTCATCAATTAAATTTCAGCGATAATATGCAGAAAGCGTTATGTGGGTTCACTTTGTTTGATGTTGATCAAACATTGCTCACTCATTTGGCCACCCATGTGCTGTACGACAAACCTGTGGGAAAAAATGCTTGATCGTTTAGCTTCATTATTTTGTTCAGTTACTTACTTATCTATTTTATTGTCGCAGTCGGTCGCGGTAATTGGTTTATGAGGACGCTTCATTTTGGCGGACTATGAAAAGAAATATGGAAGAAACAGCCGAAAACGATGTTTCTCTATAGCGAAGCTTCAATGGTAGTCAAAACGAAGGAACTTAAGCAAATACACTAGGTCTAACCGGAAGGCAAGATCTTCTCGCTCGACTTCCGAGCGAGCCAATGAAAACACGCGAACGGCAAATGCTTCAACGCGATTGGTTACTGGTTTGCGGAAAAGCAGTTCTAAAAAATAGCCTAGTCGGGAAAGATACATTTCAAGGTCCATTACTAGCGATATAGACTACTAGCTTGGGAATTACTGGCTTCTTCATACCTTTAAAGAAAGAGTGTTTTTGAATAGCGTCGGCTAGTTAGTGGTAGCAGTCAATGCGCCGTGTGGGCTGAAATTTCTGAATGATTTTACGCATGACAAATTTTCAACCTTGCTCCCAAGTCGTTCTTCGTGTGAGGGTAAGAGTGCTTTCCATTTATTCAAATTGACTGGTGTAAAATGGAACGACATTTTGCGAGGAAACAGTTCCAACGGGTCCGGAACGAAATGACGCTCAACATTTTGCACAATTCCCGAATCCCCGCATCTGTGAAAATCTGCTGAAGTAGGGCAATGTAGGGTAATGGGCATGAATTAGTTTTTCAAGATAGAACCGTAAATTTAGGACGAACCGGTCCGACCGATCACCTTCAAAGGTGGTGATCTCATTCCGGACATTTTCCCGAGCGGACCGGGCCTTACCATACAAGACATACAATCTCTAACCGGAGTCTCAGAATTGTTGGCGTAATGGTACGCACCCTTACATTCCTTTCTTCCATGATGCTCCAAAAACAAGCTTTGAAGTATTTTTATACACTGTGAGCCAGTCCTATCGTCATAAGACAATATTATGTTACGCAATCTTGGTCTATCAAGTTGTCTTTAAAAAGTAATCAAAGGTCATTTGGGCTGTCTCGTGCCACGAACGTGAGACATCATCTGCTCTTTTAAACCGGGGGAAATCATAACATGTACATTTTCTGTTTTGTTTACATTTTGCATTAGCCCTTTCTTATTCCTTTGCCTCCTTGTGACCGCTTTGTTGAACAGGTTAGAGGCATCATTTAATCACAAAGTGAATTGGCGGCTTTACAAAGCTGGTATGCGAAGAACGCTTACATTGGAATGCTAACGAAGGAATGCAAAACTGCCTGCATGACGTGACACGAGGCAAAAACCATGCGATGGAATGGTTATTGCCAAAAAGTTGGCAAAAATTGCCCTCGAAAGGTTGAATTCCGGTCTTTATAGTCCTGGTTATTTCGAATTTGTCTCTGGACTACTACTATGCATTCCGCTTCCCGATAGTATAGCTCAATCACTATGGCATCGACTTATAACGTCATAGCTACATATAGTGTGATTTATGCATGCAATTGTGACGTATTCAGACAATATGTTCAGCAAATGAAAGATCACCGCAGATATGTACCGCGCGTGCGCAACTTGAGCAATTGCGAAAAGCAAGTCTTGAACGGGATTCGAACACGCAACCTTTGCGATAAAGGTGCAGTGCTCACACCAACTGAGCTATCAAGCTAACTGGGAGTTGGCTACTTTGGGAGTCAATATAGCTTATAGACCTTTTTCAGCATTTGCTATTCTTTTGTGTTCATGCTAATCTGCTCGCCAACCCTAGTCAGCATGTACAAAATACAAAAGAATTTGTTCTCCAAAATGAGGTCTGGCGGACAATTAACATAAACATAAAAGAATTAAACAGCGTGAGAAAGGCCTATTGACGTATTGCTACCTATTATTTTACATGGAGTTGCTGCTTTAATTTGTCTGCAAATTAAATGAAAACAATTTGTCGGCTAGATTAGCATTTTCAGGCCTAAGTTGATCCTGCACATTATGGTGACAAATGCATTTCTTATTGTTTAAGGTATGCATCAGCTGTAGACTGTGAAGTCTCCCTTCCTCAGCACTCTGATTCCAATCCAGTTTGCAAGGCCATCAGGAATGCTGGTCTTGCTCAAAACAAGAAGATATACACTCTCAAACATGACCCGGCGCTGCATGGCTTTGCCCTGTTGAACATGACCGCGAAGGAGCTGGCAGCGATTGCTCTGAAAGACCCGTTCATGAAATATGTTACAACAGCATATGTTAGCATGACACAAGCGAGCAATACGATATTTGAGACGTACAACAACCTAACGGGTGGAAAAGAGATCAACAGTATCTCAGAATACCTCGCGTTGTCAGAGTTTTTCCAATCAACTCTTGAGCCAATAATTGGGGTAAATAGTACATTTTTTCGTTATTATCCTATAATAAGAATACCATACCAAACTTGAGAAAAACTAGTGGGTCTGGGATGTAATGTAGACGGCCAGTCCAAAAATTAGGTACGCTGTTGAGATAAAACGGAGGTTTGCAGGTTTGGCCAAACATCGTAATTTTGACATAATTTTTTTAATTGTTTCCAGTTTTCTTAACCAAAATTGCAAACTTAAGCATTTTACATTCGGTTGAAATTTTGGCTTGATTTTGTTTCAATTTTCGTTCTTCGGTCTCGTTTTCGCGACCTCGTCACATTTTTTATATCATATATGAGAGTTTCAGCATCATTACGATTCCCAAAAGCCCCTTGTATGTCCGCTAGTACTTATTTACTTTAACGTTATTTTGTATTTTGATTTTTTAGGAATATGTGAGGCTACCGTCCAAACACGAGGCGTTTATTAACGATAAAACTCAATGGATCAGTGATAAGTTCTTCACTCAGCAGCGTCTGGCCGGACCTAACCCCATGTCAATCAAACGGGTGACCATTCACGGGGAAAGTAAGACTGTCGGCAGGGTTACCATTAATACATTTCAATATCTGTTTCGTTTTAAATATGTGATAAAAGGAAAAAATGAACGAACGTTTGATAGACACATAGAATACAAAATCTACAAAAGGGAGTTGCCAGCGCTTCCCAGCTAGGCATGTTTCTGAGTTATGCATAAATGAAGGGATATTTACTTCGGGTATGTACCTACAAATCCAGTCAAATATGTGTCTTGCGTAAAAGTATGTGCTTTCGTTGGTAATAATTCCAGTCTGATATCCTCTGCGTACTTTGATAATATTGATGGTGCTATATTCGTAACATTCCTTACAGAACAAAGGAGATGCACAGTAAAGACAGAAGACGGAAGATGGTGTCATTTTCCGTTTACCTATCGTGGTAAAGTTTACCACAAGTGTGCCACTGTTCATTATCATGAGCCTTGGTGCTCAACTACAGAAAAATTCAAAGGCAGATGGGGAGTCTGTGAAGGTAAGATTTTGAGATTTCAATATTTCATCGACCTGATTTGAAAATTCCCCTAAATTCCGGCTAAACTGATCAAACATTTTCGTCCAACATCGTGTTCAACGAGCATGTTTAGCCGTCTCTCTCAACATTGCAAAATAGCTTCCTATGTTTAATCTAGATCAAACATTTTCATCCAACATTTTGCTTCACGAGTAAATGTTTGACCGTTTAGCCACCTCTGCAAACAGAGCCAGCCCAAAGGGGAAAAAGCAACCAATGAGAAACCGAATGTACGTGACGTGCGTGCACGTTATTAATTAAATTTCGGCGATAATATGCAGAAAGTGTTATGTGGGTTCACTTTGTTCGATGTTGATCAAACATTGTTCGCTCATTTGGCCACCCATGTTCTGTATGACAAACATGACGTTGGAAAAAATGCTTGATCGTTTAGCTTCATTTATTTTGTTCAGTTACTTACTTATCTATTTATTTGTTTGTTTATCTGATTGCTTAGAGAAAGGTGACAGCGGAGAAGAAGAAAGTAAGTTTAACTGACTAAAATGTAGCACCAATAAAATAATGAAAGATCGAAGCAAGCCCTTAGGGAAGTTTTTTTTAAATACCAAAGACAATTCGCCTTTATTTAGTAATCTCTCACTTTCCACTTGGAAATGGCTGTCGGTACTAGATCACTATATATGTAATGACAGCTAGTATATACTAAAACAATTTGCTATTCACCTCCGAGCAACTCGCGCGCGAAAACTGTAATCGTTGACATGAATAATTGAGTTAAAAATAATCCTTTTCGTGTTATATTATTTCACTGTTTTAGTATCATACTAAAACAACTATTCACCTGAGTGTCGGTGGCTAGTGGTGGATATTTTTCAGCCGAGTGAAATATCTACCAAAAGCCACCTCCACTTCGGTGATTATTATCCGTTGCGAAGTCGTGCGGAATATCGCCTGATACTTGGCTGATGAAACTAATCTCTACTTGGGCTTACTGAGAACAAATCCAACTAGGGGGATTTTAACCAGCGACCTCCAGATTTCAAACCTGGCAACTTAGCCTCGCCTCTGCTATTAAATACAGGTTTTACAAGCTGAAGTTTCCTGTCGGAGTGAGTCGAGGAGAACAAGCATCTGTCAAAGGCAGAAGCCAAAGAATATATTCTAAATAACAAATAATATTCCATTTAGACTAAAATGGCCAACGGTATCTTTATCTGCCGCCGAATTCCTCTCTTACTTGGAACTTGTTTTATAGCAAAAGAATCTAAAACTAAACTTTGGTGGACAAAAATATTAATTATTTTTTTCCTCGCCATATACATTGCTGAAGCTTTTTTGACTATCGTATTGTCATACTTTCAGAAGCTAAGGACTGTACCGTCAAGACAACAAAAGGCGAATGGTGCCATTTCCCTTTCACCTACAAAGGAGTAAAATATGAGGAATGCACAAGAAAGGATTTCTTTACAAAATGGTGTGCTACAAATGATAAAAACCGCTGGGGTGTCTGTGAAGGTAATAACTTACAAAACTTTTTGCGAGAGAGTGGATGTGCTACTAGTAGTCAAACAAGGCTTGTTATTGAGTGACTTCACGCAGAGAAAACCCCCGGGAGACTGAGAAACAGATTCAGCACCAAGATATCTGATATTTATTTATTTTTATTTTTGTGAATATGGCTTAGAGACCATGGCACAGTTAAAAGAAAAAAACATATAAAAAGCAAATAATTTGAAATGCGAACTTTCACTAAACGGTAGCTGCCTCAATAACCGTAAGTCGTTTTTTAGTGATAAGTTACTTACAAATCATTAAAATCTCAAAATAAGTTGAGACAGATTAACAATCGGATAACAAGTATGAACTTAAAAAAATTGGACCAAACTTTCCAAGATGGACCCTTCGTGACGTTTCCTCTGTAATCCTGGTTGTTATGTTCGTCTGACGTACCTGCGACATACCGGTAATCGCGGGAACTATTGATTACTTGGAGTATACCACTGATGAATTTAATAAATAATTCTCCATGCTGTCAACCCTCCTGTAATGCATTAAATTCTGGGAGCTAATTAGGGTAGGTTTTAAAGTCGATGCTCATGTTCTCCTCTATCGGAACGCTATCCAAGCAAAGGTAGGTCATGTGGCAGCTGTATCGGTGGCATTTGAGGACAAGATTTTACAATTTTTGTTGAATTATTTCTTCTCTTTCAGGAAAAGTATTGGAGAAGGAAAAGCAAGGTAGGTTAAACCAATCTGTAAATACAATATAACTATTTTCATCTCGCCAAGGTGCTGAATATGAAATCAAATGATCAATTTCTCATCCAGTCAAAATGCAGGATATCATGCATTATCACACCAGTAAACACATACACCGTATTCGATGGATTAACATGTAATACGCGCGGATATTTTGCAAGTTGCGTAGTATTTTTCCGAACCTAGTAGAAGCGAGGAAAAATACGAGCACTGAGAAAAAAGGTCAGCGCCTATTATATTTTAAACCATCGAATAATAATAATAACTTTATTTAAGTGTCAGGGTAGGTATTTAGCTTGCGGAAGCTAATTGGGGACACTACTACGTTACAATATATTAAGATTTAAAATATACAGTTAAGAATACGAATTAAGAATTAATTGGGTACACTAGGCTACTTTACAATATATTAAAATTTACAGTGTACGATAATTAGCTATTTTTTCGACTAAGTTTGGGTCGTTAAGTCTAGCCATTTTGTTGCTCCCCTTTCCGTCCGTAATTTTGCCTTGTGCTACAGTGTATTAATAAGGTATCATACTTTACGCGTTCTCTTGATTTAATATGGTTAATTGGCGCAATGTTGGAATAATACTGAATTGTATATATTCACCTCCCTGTTTAACGACGAAATGCAGTGATAAGCAGACTAAACATTTTACGTTAATTTTATTTTCTTTCTCATACTATGCATGAAAGAATAGGGCTGTTATATGAAGTGCAGCAAGCATAAGCGCTTGACCCATATGTACATATCCCCTTCAATGCCCTGGTAGTTACCTTGCTTAAGATAGATATAGAGAACATTAAGTTTTGATGATGACCACGTGCTATCTCTTCAGGACCAGTGGGACTGGACTGGAACACGTTAAAGGAAACACTCAATCCTAAATTTGACTGGGAAGCCGCTGTACAAGCGGCTCTGAAGACTGAAGATTCTTTGGAAGATGTATGTTTTTCTTGTATTTTTTTTTGTTGAGTTGGATGGCAAATAAAAACAAGAAAAGCATCTTGCAATTTTCAAGTTGACAATATTGCAACGTACCTGTTTCTCGTGATACCTCCACCTTAATTCCAAATACAAATAGATTGTGGCACTATATGACATTAATTTTCAGGCAATAAACCAAGGTCGCATCTACGCTCTGCGTTACGAGTTGTGTGATGATATGGACAGATCTCCGGACCTTACCGATAGAGATCCTCGAAGGACCATGTGGGACTTTCTCTCTCCCATTGCTCTTTTTGCATCTACAGAGGTTGGTCACTATAACGAACTTGTGCCCGTCGCCATACAAATGGACTACAGACCAGGTTAGCAAGGATTAATCAGTATGTATACCGACATATGTCAATACCAGGTCGTTGCTCATCTTCTTGATATACTCGCGTCAGGAAAATAGGTTTACTCTTATCAGGCTTTCAAATATACAAGTACCGTCATAACATGATACCCAGACAGTTTTGTGTCACAGCCTGTATCACGACAAGGAATGCTAAACTGCACTCAGGATTATATAGACGTCTTCTTTTTGCTGACTTTTCTTAAAAGGTACGGTCTAAAACCCTGAAATTTAGTTGTGTTCCTCAGTGGCAGATCTGTAAGTTCTCAAAGGCGGAGGTTGGGGGAGCGCATGTGGTCGAAGACACACCCTATATATCATGCTCGCGTGAAAAGTGGGGGGGGGGGGGGGGGGGGGAGTGAAAGCAAATGATCTCTCCCTCCAATAAAGGTGAAATTTTCGGACCTTTGAGTCTTTTATTTTTCAGCAAGATAAAAGAGAAGGGCCCCATCCCCATGTCCGCCATAGTTACTGTAATGTTAGCCCGTAGTGCGTATTTTTTTTACCAGTGAGGATTCCCTCATACCTCTTTTTTTCTGTAACACATAGTTGCCTGATTGCTGCTTCTATCAATTTTCAACCCGCCCAGTTTCTTACCTAACCGAAAACTCTGTTTCCGCCAGATTCTGCTGTTTACACTCCAAAAGATGGAGACAACTGGTTGATTGCTAAACTCAATGTTCAAATCACGGATATAGGATACTCGCAAGTTGTTGAGCACCTCGCTAAGGTACGAACTATTTCTTGCACTGATCATGGCCAAATTTATATTCATATAATTTCACCAAGTGACTGGTGCTGCTTGAGCCGTTTCAGATGGTGTGCACTTGCTATATGGATCTGATTGTTCAGTTTGGTCTTATTTCAGGTCCATTATTTTATTGAGCCATTCTGTGTCTCTTTAAAACGGACCTTATCGTCTTTGCATCCACTGAATCAAATACTGAAGTACCACTGCCGCGAGGTAATTGTCCCCAACGTGTTGGGGACTCCTGCACTGGTGAACGAAGCGCGTTTCCTGGACCTCCTGTTTGCATATGGAAACGACGGAGGAGTGAGACTCCTTCGAGATGCACATCCATTATCCACATGGGAAGCGACAGATTTCAGGCGCAACATCAAGGTACAACTTGACTCGCAAAATTAGCTAATTACAGCATAGAATAAAACTGCATAGATGACATTTTCATCTGGGGCACAGTTTAGTACATACCACTTATTAACCGAGAGTGAGGTCGTTACAGGGAAATCTCAGACCGAGGCCTTGATGTATTGACCGAGCGATAGCGAGGTCAATACATCAAGGCAGAGGTCTGAGATTTCCCTGTAACGACCGAACGGACGAGGTTAATAAGTTATTTATTATATGGCCTTTTTAGCGCTGAAAAAAAAGGGAAACGTTTTTCAATCCGCTTGCGCGCGCAAGAGGTCATTCGATGTCATGTTCAGTGAACCGAAACGAACCGGGGCATGCGATCGAAACCAGAAGAAACGGTTTCTTTGACAATGAGGCAACTTTTGTCTTCATTACGCCAAGATCTAGGTATTTTTTTGTTTTCCCCCTCGCGCTCGTAACCTTCACAGCCTCACAACTCAAAAGAGCCGTCGAGCCGAGAAAAAATTTCATAATGCCCGGTCATTACAAGAAAATCTTGCCCGCTCAGCAGCCAATCAGAGCGCGCGTACTATTGTAGCCATATAATAAACCTTGGTAAAGGGTTTATCGATAGCATACAAAAAATGAATCCACCATGCTTGACTTAACAAAACAGAGAGAGGTTTTTACTTGCAAAATTTAAAAATTTAAACCCTTGCATTTCGCACCTTAGTGAGCATAATTTCTTGTGTGATTAGCTCGAGCACGTTAAAGAATGACGGCTTTTTCTTAATACACCAGATAAAAAAATCGTCATTTTCTCGTAAACGAGCCAACAACCGTGAATATATGGGCGATGTTATAAAGAATTCTGCGTATACACAAGTTGCTGCTGCTCATAAACGGGTATGGCGACAATACGCTCTATTTTAATTCGAAAATTTAAGTTCGATTTAGATAAACAAGCAATAGGCAAAGTTTGACTAAAAAGCTCGGCAATTCCTACCCTATTAAATAAGATCTGTCTGTCTGTCTGTCTGTCTGTCTGTCTGTCTGTCTGTCTATGTCTGTGCGTTGTATCGGTCTGTCTGTTTTATTTTTTTTCGATTATGTATAAAACTTTTACTTATCTTTTACTTAACTAGAAACGCGGATTGGCTGACAAAAAACTGCTGCCCTACTTCCCTTACCGAGATGATGGCGAAAAAATCTATGAAGTTATCGAAAAGTTCGTGGAAAAATACGTGAACTTGTAAGTGAAACAGTCCGTTTATAATTTTTTATCTTTAATTTGTTTCATATGAGTAGCCTACTTCTAAGAAAAGTACATTCCTGTTACGTGGCTTCCTTCAGCACTTAATTTTTACTTTCTCACTTTTTCATATTTGTAAAAGTTATTGTATCGTGCTGTTAGATCTTCAAAGTAAAGTAAATTTTACTCTAACGCAGTTTTTACCTGCGAATGAAACGGCTTATATTTTCTATAAATACCATTTAAAAAACCATCTCGGATTTAAATCCAACTGCTGAACGGCGACAGCAAACGGTCGCGGAAGGAAACACAAGAAAGGTGGTGTGTCATAAAGATACAGCAATAAATGTTTCGTGTCGTCATAATTTTCTGCGACAAAGTCTCTATAAACTCATCGTTGTTATAGTTTCAAATGGAAGGCGATGAAGTATTGCGTTTGTTTAGGTATTATGATGTGGATAATGACGTGAAGGAAGACGTGGAACTTCAGGCGTACCTCAATGAAGTGTCACTGAATGGAACTGGGCAAAACGGAGGCATTGGAAGGGTAAATATAAAGAAAACGATAAAATAAACTATATATCGTGTATTAGTAGTAAGTTTATTGTAAGTAGTGTATTGTAAGGACTGTGAGGTCTATTGTAAATTAACTAATTGTAAGCAAGTACTCTAATTATTGAATTATCTCGAAAACAATAATCAAATTACAAAACAAATAAAATAAGATAAACTATAAGCTAGGATGTTAGCTATAGTCTGTTGGCCTTATTCTGGTAAACACCGGCTTCGTCAACAGAACACAGGAGTTTTTTTAACTTTTGTGGTGGCTTTGTTTGATAACTATTTGATTTGGACAAAACAGGTTATAATACGGATTACAGTTTCTTTTCTTATTTATAATGTTTCTTCAGTTATCGTAAGTTTGCTTAATTACTTACAGAAGTGATCATTGTCAAGTCTATTGTACAATGCAAGTGTTTACTAAAATTTGATAAGGACATGATTCACTCGCTTACCTTCACTTACTTACCTATAACATACATGTATTCAGAAAAAGAAAAATAGCTTGCATTTAAAAGTCAATTTGTAATTTGGGGTTACTCTAACTTCTTTGTTTAGAGCTAATTTATTTTAAGGGAAGCAATGAAGGCCTCAAAGTAGTAGTGTTCTTCCTAAGGAGAGTACATGTTACACTTCGCATTTATTAAACAGAGGTTTAAACCAAACTGATGAGTAAAATCTGCTCACAAACTTTGTAGCCTTCAGCTGAAAATGCCCCACTTTTGACGCGGTGCTCAATCGGCTCTCTATTCTCATTGATACAGCACGTGACTTTCCTTTTTATTTTTAACAGATTCAAGGTTTGCCTCCAAGTGTCGGTTCCAAGAAAGAGCTCTGTGACATTGTGAACCGCATCATCTCACATTTGTCGATCCAGCACGCCTCGGTTAACTACGAGCTCGTAGACTACGCTGAGTACATTCCCAACCTTCCGACTAAACTGTACAATGACACAAGAGTGGAAGAAGGGAAATTCTCTGTTTATCGGCTGCCAAACAGGCTCACTTCAGCTGTAAGTTAATGTGTAGTAGTAATTTAAATATTTTAGAGGGAAAAAGAATTTGAGAGGGTAAGTTCAGAGAAATTACAAACCTGAAGCCGTACCAATGTCTAACGTCAAACGTCAGAATGCTGCTGATTCTGCAAACGTTTTTCTAATTATTGAATAAATCCATCAGTAAAATAGAAAAATTGTACTTATTCCCACTAAAACACGAAACTACTCATATTGACACATAAGCTGCAGGCGGCAAAGTTGGCTTTTTGTCATACGCGGGAAAAACAAACGTGAAGCTTAATCTCTCTAACTTGATTTGCCAAATTAAGAGCATTTGTATTTGTATTAATCCTAGGTATTGATCGCTTGCAACCACGTTACAAGGCGGCCATGTTGGTGGTCAAAACAATAAAAAACTAACTTTTTCGCAGAATTTGCATGATAAACAAGTTTAGTTCCCAGCGGAGGAAAACGCTTTGTTCTTGTCCCCCAGCATGACTGCCGTGACGTCAGTTGCTAGCCAGCAATTACGACCTTTTGTGAAGTATAACGAGAACATTGACTAGACACTCTATCACACGCCTCCTTCATACCTTTTTTCCATAACAATTCCAGCAATTCTAACAGACCTAACTTTCTTTGTTATTTCACTACGGCATTATTTTTGTTATTGTAAGAAAAGGTGCAATTATCGCTAAACATAACCTTTTCGGAGAAATCATACTTATGTCTTTCGTATTTTTTTTATAAAGTTTGTAAGAAGCACTATTTCGTTTTTCATTTTCAGATCGAGGCTACCCTCTGGAATTCCCTGGCGACCTTACGTTTCGATTCCTTGTTTGATTATGGAAACGAGCTAAAGGACATCAAGGCTGTGAACCTCGTCAATGGTTACTATAGTTACCTAATGCAAATTGTTCAGCCTCGCATGCAAGAAGTGAACCGGAAACGGAAGGAAAATGATGACCTCACCTATCCATACCTCATTCCAAGATGGTTGCCGAATGGCATATATACTTAACTAGGACGTGTCGGATACCGCGCTTCGGCGCATGCACTAGATTCGTAATCAAAGAGGGCACATTACTAAGGGTTTAGCTTAAAGTTATGTTATTAAGCGAGTGGAAATCTTAAGAGGAAACACGGTGTTCTGTACGCATGCATTTTGAAGGTAGATTAAAGCATTTGTTGTGATTTGTGGTGTGTGCACGTGTTTTTTCTTTCGGTTGATCTCGCTATTACGGCCTTACTTGTCTATCAGCTAAATAGGTTTTAAATGCTTATGTAGTCAAGCTTATCGTATTTTCTTAACTGTGCTCTAGGGGACTCACCAGAGAATCCTACTCTTTACGGCTGTGTAGGATAGAGTTGGCAACTACGTCCCAATTTTCAAAAATTAGCTTCTAAGTCATGGCCATTTTCAACCTTCGATCGACAACGATTTGTAGTGGTCATAACTTACTTAATTTCGCGCTTCCAGATAAATTGAGGGAAACTTTGTTACCTTCGTGGTAAACTTGAAATGTTTATGAGCAAATTGATTTAAAATTTGTCGGTATTCGACGCGAGTACAATATTTTACAGGGGCTCCGAAAAAGGCCTATTTTTAATTTTTCAGACGTTGTGGCGGACTCGGAAGGGGCAAAATCATTTTGAATCAAACCAAATCTGTTTTAATTTTAGCCTTGGTTAAGTCATTCAGTTGGCAGAGTTTCAAGCCAAATTATATTTTTTCGCAAATTTGCGAGTGGGTGGTTTTTACAGAAACAGCTTTTTAAATAGGTTTGGCGGTTGTACCGCAGGAAACAGGCGCGATTGCTTATTAAATGAGGCAGATCTTAGTATTAACCAAGTATTAGAGTTAAGGACGAAACGTTTTACCTATCGGGGTATCCTTTCAGGCTGACGTGAATAGAAAAAGCGTCGTCATAAAGGTAGGTGGTTTCGATCAATACGCCTTTAACTTTTTATTTTTTTTTCTCGTAGATGTAACACTTTCGCAGTTTTTCGGTTGAGTTATCAAAACACTTAGTAAAGTTTTTTGAAAACTCAAGAAAGCTATGGAAATACTCGCTTGCGGCTGTTATCCTAAACGTTCACTCTTGCTTCTACTGCACGAAACGCGAAAAATGTTCTCCATGTCTTAAGAACTGCTGACTCACGATCGGGTAGACATGTTGAAGGGCAAGTCACAGCAACATGTAGCAGTAAAAACATCTTCAACTGTCCACACAAAGTAATGTACCGATCGAATAGAAACTTCAACATCTCCCCCAACACGGAAAAAAAATTGTGTTTTCGATATCAATTCGGTAGACGAGACGCGAACACAAATTACCGCGCGAAGTCTTCAGATCGCACGATATCTGATCATATGCGAGTCAAATGTTTAGAATGTTGCTTCTCCGAGTGGGACATTCTCGTTCCCAGAGGCCGCGATCCTTCTGGTCTGCGCCAGGAATCGAGACCTTTGGCCGCTTCCAAAACCGGAAGTCCGCGATTCACGGACTCATTGTCAAATATGACAAATCTGATTGGCTGAAAACCACAGAACGAGTACTCTGCGCATGCTCAGAAATTGGGAGCGGCCGGAGTTCTCGATTCCTGGCGCAGACCAGAAGGATCGCGGCCTCTGGGAGCGAGAATGCGAGTGGGAATGCAACTAATTTCCGTGCTTGAAGTTACAATGTTGATAAGTGTCACTTGATACGTCCTCGTCCAATCAAAACAAGGGCTTCAGGTTCCGTCCCCACTTATGTGTTTATTGCCCACGCTTTTGCTCCTATGGTGTAAACTGATAATATCGAAAACGTTGCGTTTTTGAAGGCCTCTTTTTTCGCTGTCCACAGTGATAATTGAATTCTGTTTTGAAATGTCCCCAGTCTGAACAGCGTTTTTGAACATGCGTTTCGAGTAAAACGATCGTATCATGGACGATAGATTCAAAAGGAAAACGTGCTTGTGTGGAGGGAGACTTAGTTGGGGCGTTTACGCATGACAGCGCTTAAAAACCAATTGTTCTTTGGTCGGCAGGAAGTGAGGCTGAGAAACAATGATAAAAGAAAGATGGTACAAAGAAATTTGAGGTTGAAAAGATTTTATTTTGTGTTGCAATACACACACAAAGAGAACTAAGCTTAACAGTTGAACAGTACTAGCTTTGAGAAACAACACCCCAAGTAGTATGCTCGCTTCCATGTTATAACTAGCTTGACACTCTCGTGTAACTCGGAAGCAAACGTTAGGATTCTTAGCAAATTCGCCGATCGAACGCAACAACTAGGTCTGAATACCATTCGGCAGCCATCTTGGAATAAAATAAGGATATGTCAGATGACCACTTGACTTCCGTTTCTGGTTCTCTTCTTGCATGCGAGGCTGAACAACTAGCATTAGGTAACTATAGTAACGATTGACAAGGTTTGCAGCTTTGATGTCGTCAAGCTCGTTTCCATAATCAAACAAGGAATCAAAGCGGAAAGTTGCCAGGGCATTACTGAAACCAGCTTCGATCTAAAAATGAAACAAAAGAAACGTTTCAGTGTTAAAAAGTAGAGAACGTTTTTTGAGTTGGAACTCGATAGAATATTGTTTATGCTGTGAAATATTTGAGAATATTACTGTTCGGCAAATGTGTTTAATTTTACTGTTCTGACTCTTTTGGAAAAACACAAAAAGTTAATTATATGCAAATGATGGGAAAATTTGAAAGGAAGTATGCGACACTGCGTCTAATGTTCTCCTTACAGTACAGTACATTTTAAACTCCTGAGCTCAAAAAAAAAAAAAAAAAAAAAATAGTGAGCCAAATGTGGAGATTCATCATGAGGGCAGCTGTTTTGAAAGGCTTCTAATGCCGTTTTACCATCACCTCTCAGTGCCTCTCCCTCCAATTAAAAGGATAATATAAACACACGTTAACTTACAGCTGAAGTGAACCTGTTTGGCAGCCGATAAACAGAGAATTTTCCTTCTTCCACTCTTGTGTCATTGTATAGTTTAGTCGGAAGGTTGGGAATGTACTCAGCATAGTCTGAGAGCTCGTAGTTAACAGAGGCGTGCTGGATCGTCAAGTGACCGATGAGGCGGCTCAAAATCTCACAGAGCTCTTCTTTGTAATCAACACTTGCAGGCAAACCTTGTATCTGTTCAAATGACAAAGCAAAGAAACATGCTAACAGATTGACCAGAATCTAAAACAATAATGAGCAGTGGTAATTTGCTAACAAGTGGGAATTCATTGCTAATCTGCAGCGCTTGTGAGCAGGTTAGGTTAACCAAATACGAATTTCTTAGCACTTCAAATGGCTGCAGCAAATGGTGTTAAGAAAGACATCGTTAAAGGCTATGTTAACATATCTGTACCGTACATGATTGCTGGAATCTAACTACTGGATGCTTAAGGGCATTATAGAAATAAGAAACTTAAGGTTTTATCGTTACGATTGTATTCATATTTACCCTTCCAATGCCTCCGTTTGGTCCAGTTCCTTCAAGTGACACTTCATTGAGATACGCCTGAAGTTCCACGTCTTCTTTCACGTCTTTATCCTCTTTATAATACCTAAAAGAAAATATACTTCATCATCTTGAATGATGAAATAGTGGCAATATCGACAACTATAGTCTGAACTACAGTTAAAGTTTTGGCCGGGTGGTTTTGGCGAGACTGTTACACGCAGTTCTCAAGTTATAATCAATTTTCCGCTTTAGTTCACGCATAAGAATTACAACTGCGTAAGAAGAATCCGGGCTAATTGAAAAATAAACTTTTGGGTTTACAGAAAATCGTTTCAAGGTGTTTCACTGCTGTCGTGTTTACAGTCATGTAGCGGCCTATGCAATTTCGTTTCAGTAGTTGGTAGATTAATGTGAAGGGGGTTCACAATTCTGAAAATACTTAGTTTTTAACGTGTTGTTAACCTGAATATTTTCTATGCAGTAGAACCAAAAACTTTTTTCGTAAATATATGAACTTTCCGTGTTTCTTTCACTTACAAGCTCACGTAATTCTCCACCATGCGCTCGATAACTTTGAAGATTTTTATACCATCATCTCGATAAGGGAAGTAAGGCAGGAGTTTTTTGTTAGCCAGTCCGCGTTTCTTGTAGAGAGAAAGAAATGCAAAAGGTTAAAATGTTATCCAGTGGAGGATGATACAGACAGATGAATAGGTAGACAAACAGACAGACAGAGTCATATTTTCTGTTGTGGGGATTTGTAAGTTGAGAAAAAAAAATGTCTATGATAATAATTAGCTTGAAGACACGCATTTTTCTTGGAACCCCAAAAAATGGTATATAATAGACATTGATAGCTTGATCGTTATAAATTTTAAGTGTAGGTTCATCCTAGCTGTTCTAAGTTTAATAGTTTGTGAAGCAAGGTGTACCTCGATGTTGCGCCTGAAATCTGTCACTTCCCATGTGGATAATGGATGTGCATCTCGAAGGAGTCTCACTGCTCCGTCGTTTCCATATGCAAACAGGAGGTCCATGAATTGCGCTTCGTTCACCAGTGCAGGAGTTCCAAACATGTTAGGGATAATTACCTCACGGCAGTGATACTTCAGTATTTGATTCAGTGGATGCACGGTAGGCAAGGTTCGTTTAAGGGAGACGCAGAATGGCTCCACGAAATAATGGACCTGAAACGAGTTCAAAGTTTAAAAATGATCGAAGACAATTATTTGTGCGCCATTTGTCGGGCAATAATTGGTGATTTTGAATGGTCGTTAAGCCAATCAAAGCTTATTGAAATGAACTATGCAAAACTTGCTTGGAAAGCTTGCATTTTACCTGAAGAACATTCCCCATAAATGACATGCAGATGACTGCATTGTTAAAATAGCTCTATTCATGATCAGTTCAGAAGACAGTTCATACCTTAGCAAGGTGCTCAACAATTTGTGAATATCCAAGATCTGTGATTTGAACATTTATTTTCGCAATCAACCAGTTGTCTCCATCCTTTGGAGTGTAAACCGGGGAATCTGGCGGAAACAAAGTTCTGTTAGGTTAGAATCAAAAAGGGTTTAAAATCGATATCAACTTACGTGGCACGTTCTGAAGATACATATAATTCATGTTACATAACACATTAATACGAAAATTAATACGAGTAATATTAGAGAAAATACCGCGGGCCTATCTTTAAACTTCGAGTTTACTTCATCCTGCTTTTTAACTTAAAAAAGCAGGATAAAGTAAACTTGTTAAAGGTTAGCTAACAGAAGTGATCCTCATAATATGATATAACTGTGCAATGCAAGGTACTCGCCTTTGAAAGTCTCATGCAAGTCAATTGGTAGCACAATTTTCTTTGCGCGATTTACATAAAAAAGGGTGCCCAACCAAACATATAGCCCTGATACATTTCACCTGCTCGTCTTACTTACCTGGTCTGTAGTCCATTTGTATGGCAATGGGCAGAAGTTCATTAGATCGACCAACTTTGACAGATGCAAAGAGAGCAATGGGAGAGAGAAAATCCCACATGGTCCTTCGAGGATCTCTATCGGTAAGGTCCGGCGATCTGTTCATGTCATCACACAACTCGTAACGCAGAGCGTAGATGCGACCCTTGTTTATGGCCTAAATCAAAAGCAATATCCCACCAGTTTTTCCAATAAAACTCTTTAGTCGTAATTAAAAAACAAAAGCGTCATTAATAGTTTGCTACAAAAAGCTTGAGAAGTAAGAAAAGTAGTTTACTTGATCCTGTATAGTACATTCAAAGAATAAATAGAAAAATAGTTTTTAAGAAACAGCTTTTGTATTGGCCTTTTGATTTTT
Organism: Meandrina meandrites; assembly: GCA_963693305.1. Classification (NCBI taxonomy): domain Eukaryota; kingdom Metazoa; phylum Cnidaria; class Anthozoa; order Scleractinia; family Meandrinidae; genus Meandrina; species Meandrina meandrites. Next base: position 4,571,648 of record OY855912.1, on the reverse strand, counting down.
TTTAATACAAAAAGGGAAGCATACATCCTCGAGAGAATCCGCAGTCTTCAGAACCTCCTGTGCAGTAGTATCCCAGTCAAATTTAGGATTCAGAGTTTCTTTCAACTTGCTCCAGTCCAATCCCATCGGTTCTGAAGAGACAATACGTGATCGTTACTTATTACATAATCCCGTTATCTTTGTTGAGCAAAGCAAGTAGCAGGACTACAAGGGAGTTATTTGGCTATATCTTCGTAACGTACAGGTAGCAGTACGAGTGGAAGTGGAATAACTACATCTACTTTGAGTAAATCTTCTATGAGGTATTTAGCTTTGATTTGTAGTTAATATTTTCTTTCAATATATAGCAAGGCAGTGGTTAATCCAAGCGTTGTGACTGGGTCTTTCTTGGTTCGGTCTTTGCCAATATTCCTCAGTACAGCCCTAGTGCTCAGTTACTAAGAAGTTACCATATTGTCGTTACGTATAGGCTACTGCATGGATATTACCTTAGTTATCCAAACTGGCACAGCTCTCTGTTCATCTTTCATGTACGCTATATATAAATCACGAGAGTGTGTTGATCATATTTCCAAACACCGACAAGCACTGGTCATGAGCAGTTAACGTTCTTATTACAATTTTTGGGCTTTTTTCGGACCTCTTTTCAACTTTTCAATGTGTAAGTACATAACCACAAACTAAAGAGTTTTTTCTTGAGCAACGGATGTCGGGCCTATTCTCAGGAATTTAAGCCTGAATTGTCACGTTTATCGTTCGCAATCCAGCTTCATCTTTACCAGTGGTCAACTTCATTAAACCATGTTTTATAACTTCTTTGACGTTTTATAAACCTTGGAAACTTAAACACTCTTTAATTCTTCTCAACCGAAGTTTGCACACATGTAGGATAAATTATTTTTATTAGTATTTGTATACATTTTGTATTTCTTTGTCATTGATGTAAACAATAATTTCTATTGCTTATTAATCATTTTCGCATCATAAGGCTAGAACTCAATTTCATATGAAGGTGCAAGTTTTTACCTTTACAGTATCCCCATTCCTCATCGTCGTTTGTAGCACACCACGGTGTCTGGGATTCTTTTGTCGTGCATTTCTCATATTTCACTCCTTTGTAGGTGAAAGGAAAATGGCACCATTCGCCGTTTGTAGTCTTGACGGTACAATTCTTAGCTTCTAAAAGTGTAACAATGTTTATTTTAGATGGCAAAACAATTGAATTATGATTTGTTTTACCAGACAATTTTTTCCCTAGGTTGAGAACCTCTGAAGATTACAAAGAAAATTGTGTGTTCAAGACACATTTCCTACAATGCTTCATAAATGGCACAAACGGCCTGGTACTGACAGCTGTTGAGAGAAGTGAGAGATACTTATGCGAACAGCTAATGTATGTTAATGTATGTCGGACTTGCTAATTTCACAACCATGTTTCGCTCGGAGAAGCTAGGAGTATTTTATCATTGATGAATTCCCAACGCACCGAGATGAAAAGAATAAACACGTAAAATCAGGAACATGCCAGAAGTTTTGAAAATAATTTCTTGGTGGCTAATGGCGGTGAAATTTGAGTAATTGACGTAATCGTGCGTAAGGTTTATTGGCATTGTTTTAATCAAAATTCCACACGAAATTTGTCTTATGTAAAATCTCGGTTTAAAATTGACTCACCTCCTTGGTCATTTTCGTCCTCATCTAAATAAGCAGAAAAAAGAAACAAATATAAAAGGAATAATTGAATACAAAACCTTTGACGTAAGAGGAACTCATCACCATATCTATTATATTTTTAAATTTTCAAAATATTCTATTACCTTCACAATATCCCCATCTGCGTTTGTATTTTTCTGTAGTTGAACACCAAGGTTTACGAGAACGAGCAGTGGTACACTTGTGGTAAACTTTTCCACGATAGGTAAACGGAAAATGACACCATTTTCCGTCTTCTGTTTTTACTGTACATTTTCCTTTTTCTGTAAGAATTATGAATTATATTGAGGTAGTATCAATTTTTATCCAACAACAACAACAACAAGGGTAACCAGGTCGTACCTTCCTTGTGAATCGTCACACGTTTGATTGACATGGGGTTTGTTCCTGCCAGACGCTGCTGACTGAAGAACTTATCACTGATCCATTCAGTTTTGTCGTTAATAAACGCCTCGTGTTTGGACGGTAACCTCACATATTCCTATAAAACAAATAGAAACGATTTAATGAATTCGTAATGTTATTCTCGCGACTACCAGGTCCACCAGCAGACGTTTGCATAGAAATAAGCGGAAGGTAAACATTCTTGGAATGGTTAATATCCAATAATCAATTAAATAGAAAATGTTTATCTCATGCAGGATGCTTGTCACATATGAACTTCTTAAGTGGCTTAGCTCAGCAAATCTCTCGTGGTTCCGTGGTTGGGGCGCCCAGCCGTTTCTGGGAGGCCATGAGCTTGATTTCCGTCGGGGACTCAGGTTTTTCTTTGTCCCACGCTCGTGACAAAATGATCGTTTCATCTTTTTCGTTAATCTAGTTTCTTTCTAACTTGAAATTATAGCGCTCAAGCGACATATTTAGTTGAGGCTAAGCTTTTGTCATTTAATTTCATAGAATTAAATGCACAAATTCCATATATTCCGTATAAAAAAGCTTTATATGGAAATTGAGTTCTCCTAGTCTCATGAGCGGGGTGGATTCATGCACATTGTTTCAATTTTTCTTCACTTTTTTATATACATATATCCTGATGATTGTCTCAAACTTAGTTCCCAATCCAGCTTTTTTTATTTCAAAGCAGGGGTGCATCTAGGAGAATACAGCTGCATTCTTTCATCGCTCCCACAAACTAGGGAGTCACGAGCGGTTAAAAAAGTATAAAAAATACTGCTATATTTACCCCAACTACTGGCTCAAATGTTGACTGGAAAAACTCCGACAACTTGAGGTATTCTGAGATGTCCTTGATTTCTTGTCCAAATGTTACATTATTGTACTTTTCTGTAACTTTATTGCTCGCTCCTGTCACTCCAAGGTAAACTGTTGTGTAGTATCTCATAAACGGGTCTTTCAGGGCAACCGCTCCCAGCTCTTTCGCGGTCATATTCAATAGGGCAAAGCCATGCAAAGCCGGGTCATGTTTCAAAGTGTATATCTTCTTGTTTTGAGCTAGACCAGCATTCCTGATGGCCTTGCAAACTGGATTGAAATGGGAGTGCTGAGGAAGGGAGACTTCACAGTCGACGGCTGATGCGTACCTTAAATATCAATTAAAAAGGCAAGTATTCATTGGCCTAATGCGCAGGTTCAATAAAGCTTGGTGCAGCTACATACCAACTTGCTAAATATTTGGTATTCTACAACCTGATGAGGGAATTCAATATAATTTTTCACTACAATTTCGTTTTCAAGCGAAATTCAAGCTCTCCAGTGATATTTTTCGAAGACCTCTATACCAAGTAACAATACTATCAAAATCACTAGGGTGGTAAAATGCAATCGTTAAATCTCGTCTGGCGCTGCAACAGTCTACATCACGTGAATTAACACTTTTATCACTTGGACACTATTTATTCATCGGGAAAGCCAAGCCAACACGTGACTTTCGAAACATTCTGCTGCAAAAAAAAAGCACCCACGAATTCGAATTTTGCAAAAGGTTTAATAATGCCCGAAAAATTTAAATAGAACGGAGTAAAAAAATTGGTTGTGTTGCAACTGATACAAGTTTACCGAAGTATCAAATATGTCGTTGAAACTTTTTTGGCTAGTTTGGATTTATAAAGCAAGGTTATGCCATATAATTTTCACATGATACTGAAGTATGCTTTGAAAGAATGCTCACTAAACCATTAACAGTAAGTGCGATATTAGCCCGCGGAAAACAACAACAACGAAATGGTTGGGCGTCACAACCACCTGACAATGGGAATTAAAAATAGTCTTTTTAAGCTGACGCCCGGGTTTAAAGGACTAGTTGGCAGCCTCCGCCATCTCCGTTGCCATCGAAATTATGAAGATAGTATGGTGAAATGTTGTTGCAATGCCGCAAGTTCTTACTGGAAGTCTGTTATAATTATCTTAGCAGTTTTACGGTTATCTGCTTCGTTTAGTCATGGTCCGCGTAAAAAATAATCATATAACAAAAGATCTTTTGCATATTTGCATTAAGTTTGTCTCGTGGCACGGATCACAGTAATAATATTACTCGTTCCAAGTTCAAAACAATTTTTGAAAAAATTTGAGTCTTCTGTAAATTGAAAACGATTCAAATTTGTATCTTTATGTGTTAGTGTTCTGTTGTTTTGTTTTGGTTTAATCCATACGCGTCGTAAACTGCATTTTAAAGCGCATTTTAAAGCACATTTTAATAATTTTCTTTTCCTTCTTTTAAAACCTTTTAAGTTTCATACAGTTCAGTTAAGCTTTGTATTGTATTAGTTTTGAATGTAATATTGGTCCGATACAAAACTTATATTCATCTGGTTTTCAACGGGACGCGAGAGGGACGCGTCAAACTGACCCAAAATCGGATGAATTCAACGGCGAACAGCACGAAGAGACAGAAAACTACACAAAGGTGACAAATAATCAACTGATAGAGACGACTTATAACACTTTTTTAAACCTCTTAGCATTGGTTAAAATTTATTTAAAAGTAGAAATGTTGTGGCTTTCTTGGATTCAAATGAAATGATATGCTGCAATAATTAAATAATACAACTGATACTACGATATAACAAACTAACTGCGACGCATCGCTTTAATCCGACGGCGTCACAACGCGCTGACAAAACATTATGCGATAACTATTGAACCTAAATCCATAGTGCTTTTTTACCCTAACAAAGGGATTTTTAGCGGTGGGGTTACTAAAAGTGTTTATGCAAATCGGTTGAGCTTATTTCTGAATGTAGTATTGCTCAGAGACAAAAGGGCATTCGTTTGGTTTTTAGTTTGGATGCGAGAACGAAGCGGCATAAACTCGGATGAATTCGAATGCATTTTTACAACACGAAGCGAAAAATTACTCACTACCTGTTTTTTATTGTGCGAATAGAAAATCAAGGAATGCTTTTCTTTCCACGTAGGAATCGACAACATAAATTATGTCGGTCATTCAGTTCAGTCAATGACGACAAAAAAATTTAATGGAAATTTGTTTTCAGGCCCGTAGGGTGGATTCTGTTGAGGGGGTTCTTTCATTTTTTGGGAGGTATTTTTTAGCCGGCGCTAACACAAGCGCCAAAGGCGCGAGCCTCTAGGGGGGTCTGGGGGCATGTCTCCCCAGGAAATTTTGCAAATTTAGGTTCTCTCAAGTGCCATTTCCTGCATTTTGACATCATTCCTGAGGTGGGATGCATTTTCATTCATTATTATATGGCTACAATAGTACGCGCGCTCTGATTGGCTGCTGAGCGGGCAAGATTTTCTTGTAATGACCGGTCATTATGAAAATTTTTAAAACACTTGTAAACACAGGTCAGTTTGTTATGTGAAAATTAAATTGGTTAAATTTGCCCTAGATCTTGGCGTAATGAAGACAAATTGCCTCATTGTCAAAGAAACCGTTTCTTCTGGTTTCGATCGCATGGCCGGGTTCGTTTCGGTTCAGTGAACATGACGTCGAATGACCTCTTGCGCGCGCAAGCGGATATTGAAAAACGTTTCCTTTTTTGAGCGCTAAAAAGGCCATATAATAAATAACTTATTAACCTCGTCCGTTCGGTCATTACAGTGAAATCTAAGACCTCGGCCTTGATATATTGACCTCGCTATCGCTCGGTCAATACAGCAAGGCCTCGGTCTGAGATTTCCCTGTAATGACCTTACTCTCGGTTAATAAGTGGTATATATTAGCTCTTCCGAAAGTAATTATCATTCTAAAAAAATTCTGAAATGTTCCGAAATGAGTGTGTGCATTTAGACAGTTTTCAAAACACAAATATTAAAATTACATGCAGGGTGGATGAGTGGACAAGAAATTGAAAGGATGATGAATTATCTGATATCAATTAACCAATAAAAGATTAGAACTTCTCATTATAGCGCCAAAATGTTGCGGCTTTCTCCGATAATCCTGGCAAGGAAGGTAGTCGTCCGTGCAATCGACCAGTCACAGTCTTTTGATTGTTTTGTGTACATTTTTTTATCTTTTCAACTTCCCAAAAATGCCGACTTCAAAAATTTTAGGGGGTTCGTTCGAACCCCTCGAACCCCCCCACCCTACGGGCCTGGTTTTGAATTGATTGCTCAAAAGCCTTTGAAAGTGACAACTTATTATCATGCCCGCAACGATAACAGTGTACGTGGGTGGCACCTCAGTCGTCAGTCGACGCGTATCGTGTCAAGTATTAACAAATACGAATTTACCAGCTGAAAGAGCCGATGAAGCACTTTACGTCAAGTTTTATTTTTTCTCTTCCTCATTTTCGGTCGGGTACGTGAACTCTTTCCGACTGAAAAATAATTGCATCTGATCCTGCGATAAAAAATATCGATATGGTACGATGAAAATATATAAAAAAGTACAACAATATTATGTAATCCTTTTGTGCACAAACAACTGAAAATTTTAAAGGCCTTTCTTTGTTAACTTGCGAAAAATGCACGCAGGTTCGAGAAAAGAATTTTGATCGTGAACGCAATGCCACCCTCCTTCTCTTGTGTTGGCCGCAAATGCGACATTGGCTGTTAAAAATTCTTTTTAAAGCACATGTTTTTCATTCAAGGCACACGGGTCTAACCGATGAAAACGATGTTGAAAACTTAACCTAGAAACAGCTACACTCTAACTTTGTCTGTGTTAACTTTTTTTCTGTCGTTTTCCCAAACGATTACTATGCCTCGCTACGACCACTGCATCTGCTCTTAACATTCCTAGTGAAACGATCAGATTATTTCCATCATAACGCTGGCGAATTTTGCGCTTTAACAAATGATTCATTATTTAGTAATGAGTGTAATAAATGAATTTGTTACGAGTGTTACCGATTGTTTGCCGAAGTTAGACAAGCACCGTTGAAAAAATATTTGGTGTTTATTTCACGACATGATTGCTATATATAGTCGCCAAAAGCAAATTTTTGCGCGCTTGTCAGCGAATTACAACTCACATTTACACAGTTATAGTAGCACAATTGTTTAAGATTTCATTGTTGATCCCTAAATCCGTTCTAAACGACCAGAAAAGAAAGAATATATATACATTTACGATACCTTGCAATTGAAACTGTTATCAAGCCTGCGATTAATAATCGCAGCACTATCAAAAGTTTCATGTTCGTAGCTGATGTGGAGGAGTCGTGGAGTAACCTTCCTGGCTATGCGCGACTTGTACTTCAGGACGTCCACTAAACCCGCTCTGTGTACAGCGTGCCTTTTATAGCCAAAAAAAAATTGAATGAAAGCCATATTTCCACTTGGGAATTGATAATTTAGAGATTGTTTATGCTTCGGTTCAGTGACAATAAAATTTCACATCACAATACGACTTTTTTAACAAATGCTCACGAAGGCTTTACTGCGTGACTAATCAGAGCGACGCCAATTAAACAACCCAAACCAATCAAGTGCTTGCAGAACAGGAACAACATATTCCATAAATTTGTGATTTGAACTAATCAAATGTTGATGAATACATGATGATGAATGGCTTTTCTATTCAATTTTTCTTTATTGAAGATTTTGTATTTTGGCAGTGTGATTTCATAATAGGTATTCATGTAATCAAGTGCATCATGCAAGTGAGTGAGAGATTCCAAACTGCATGAGACAGTTGGTGTGGTTTTACATAACCCGTGAAACATTAACCAAACTTTCACGTAGTATTACACAATAATTCAATTGTTTTATTTTGTTTAGTTTTGACTATTACGTAATAATTGCTAGATGTTGTTTCACGGGTTGAGACGGAATCCGCCAGGACTTCGAGTAGTTATAGGACAAAATTATGTACCACAATTATTTACACCTTATTGCAAGCTTTGGGGTTACTGCTTCAAACATATTATCAAAAGACATCTTTTCTAACAACACAAAACATCGAAAACCAATTTCAAAGTTCCACTGAATTCCACTAAAACACTTAAAAGACGAGAGCTTTTGCCTATAGCTTGTGGACTTTGGATTTCATTTCCTCAGGCTCTGATAAGAAATTTGTTGTACCAAAATTATTTACACCTTATGGAAGCTTTTGTGTTACTGCTTCAAATATCTTATCAAAATAATTTTTTTCTAACACTGAACACCATTAACATCGAAAACAAATTTCGAAGTTCCACTGAATTGCCACTGAATCGGTTAAGGACGATTTTTTAACTGCACGTGGGATTTTTTCTATAGTTTGTGAACTTTGAAATTCATTTTCTCAGACTCTGTTAAAAATTGTTGTTGGGGTAGAAAATAAATACAAGTCAATAGGATTTAATTATTCTGGAACTCAATTCTTGTCCAACTTTAATAAATATTACTCGACTTCCTTGTGAATTCCGTCTTAAATCAAATCACTCTACCGCGCAGAGGACGTTTGTGTCGCCAAAGTCTTATGTGGTGTAGTATACGTGCCATTGGCTCGAATATACTAGACATGGTTGATCCGTCCGGACGAACTTGCATTTTAATAAGGCAAGCATTTTTTAGTTCGTCTGTTAATTCGTCTGTTTATAAATACGGCAAACAGACGGATCATCCGTACAGACAGATCATCCGTCTAGTATAAATACGGGACGAGTTATATGATAGGAACTATCAGTGATTTCTTACAGACGGATGATCCGTTCCGACGAATTATCACCGGTAATTCGTCGATGAACATGAATTATCCAGATAGTTCGTCTGGACGGATGATCAGTCTGTTTGCCCGTATTTATAAGCAGACGAATTATCAGACGAACTATCGTTCTTTGCCCAAGTTCGTCCCAGACGGATGATCAGTTTCTAGTATAAATCGGGCCATTGATGAGATAAGATGAGATTTGTTATCAAACTGTTGGCAAGTTTTATCTTCGTTGTGGCCGGACCCTAAGAATGACTGAAATGATTTTGATTAAAATAATGGCTTTAATCACCTTACAGGAAAACCATTATTTCCTGAAGCCTGCTATTAAACAAATTCACTCATGAAATGCTAAAAGTATGGTTTGATAAAAACATGTCAAACTCTGTACATGTCTTTCTTAATTCAGGTACACTTTATTTTCCAATTAGTTCTGCAAACTTAGTGTGTGAAATATTTCCAGTAAGAAAAACAACTCCCAAATGTGGACGAAAATTATACCAAGAGGATAAATATTTTGCTACAAGTGTGCGTTTATCCCACCAATTGTATCAGGGGACCGTACCGTGCAGTGGTGTCAAAAAGAGTATATCTAATATTATTAGACATTTTAGTGTGCGGTATCGACACTGTATACTCTTTACGAATCTTCGAGTCACAATACAAATGACGAGTAAAAATGTACAGCAATACTTCACACAAAAATGTCTAATACGAGACCAGGAGGAACAGGAGCGCTACACTGGTCGAGGCGTGAGGTACTTATTCTCGTTTCGCCCGTTTGTACTCCACGAACCGATGTTGGATAGTAAATAGTACTGAATACAGTTATAATATTAAATACAGATGTGCTCAGCCATATGTAGAATTTGTGAAAAAGCTGAAAAGAGTAGATAATGAATAGTTCCTATCGCCTCAAAACTTTCTCAACAAAGTAAAAAGTTATTTTCCTCAAACACGTGTGAGTGTATTTCATTAATATTGCTCTGTAAGATGCACCGTGTAATTAAAGCCCAGCGTGGTAAAAAGGAGTGTGGTCTGTTGACAGGCATTTATAATTGAATTTTTGATATTATAGTGATATCGATAATACCATTGATTACTGCTGTAAATTTCGAGGAAAAAACCCACACATGACACAGCTCCTAAAGAAGTCAAAGAAGAAGGTAACGTATATTTTATTAGATATCAAAGCATAGTTGATGGAGGTAAATGGTGATGAAGCCCGGCAAACATAACAGGAGTAAACAAAGACGCTAAGATTTAGGTTAAACATGACGAGCTTTATGCGACTCTGAAATTCGCAGCAGGGTATGGGTTCTAGTTTCCGGTCAGTGGTGTTAGGTGGTTTTAGCGATCAGTCACGACCCTGTACTTTGCGGTAAGAAGACCAGATATGAATCTGGGAATTTATGATCATGCGATGCGAATATTTAATACATAATAATAGGGGAAACAAGGGTGCGCGCCGAAGAGAATGGCGGCATGTGAGTCATCTCGTCACATAGTGTTCGAACCTTTGCTTTCTATAAAACTACAAATCGGTATGGTGTTTCGAATTGCCTTGCAGACTGAATCAAAAACCGTAGCCAGCACAGAGCCCCATTTATAGATGTTATCGTGGATGTATCAACCTAAGATAAAGTCGATCGTAAATGTGACGCGAAGGTCGATCAGCGAGAGGCATCATTCCCATTCTTTTTGTATTCTGGCCAAAGCGCTGGCGTGGGAAAATCCGAAAGGCGTTAAGTAAATGGTTCAATGGAGCTCCACACGGTCCATACGGTGCAAATTCACATCCTTCGTTGGAGCATGAGGGGGTGCAAGCGGCCTTAACTGTAAGTTCCTGAATTCCAAGGAAAATTAGGGTGCGGTTACCGAGAGTGCTAAAATGTGTCAATAGACTTCTAGTCATGTTGTCATCACTGTTGCTGCGCGGATCGATTTCCATTTCTGGCTGCAGAATGAATCATAATGTTTCGCGGCGAACTCGCATTGGCGGCAATTTAAAAGAGACGGGAGTTTATCTTGCAAGGAATGATTTCGAGCTAATTTGAAACCGCAGCATAAGAAAATATTAACGGTAACAATATGTCTCTCTTCTATGGACGAATATCTGGCCTAACAAATCATTAAACGGACAAATTTCCTGGCTTCCTTGCTAACAGAATCCAAATCCCAGTATGAAATATTTTTCATCGAGTTTGAAGATAAATGATTTCAGATACTATTATTTAGTGTCTGTGCGACTCGCCTTTCTATGATTGAAATATGTTTTAGAGCCTTATAGTATGTTTCAAAACGAAAAGGGACGGCTTTCAGTATGAACTCTGCTCGTGCACTCGTTTAGCATGATGCACAAAAAGCGAGCAACTATATTACTCAGCTGTTAATATTACAAACTAGCTTCAAACATGACTCACCGAAGTGTGGCGTTTAGTTTTTCTCGTTCTTCTGTAATAAGCCTTCGTTGCTGGTTAGCTCTTTGTCGAGAACTGAATGTGATCGGTAACTTCCTAACTTTTACGAGGCCCTAATTAGTAATTGATACGATATAAAATTGACATTTGTCAAGTAAGAAAATTGTTTTTAACTGCTGCTTTACAACCATCGAGACTTGCTGGCGTCATTTGTATCAAAATGATTTTCACGTGGCGCGCGCTAATTATTTTACCCATTACAAGAAACGAAAAGAAAGGAGACCAATGTCGAAATGATTCTCATATGGCGCAGGCTAAGTATTTTACCTTTTACAAGACACGAAAAGCAAGGAGACCAATGTTGGTAATCTGAAGAAAGAGAGTCCTAACTATAACCGAATCACTTGGTTTTGTGAAGAAGGTGTTTATGGTGGCTTTCTCTGCTTGTAGGAATACTAATTAGTTATGTGACCATGTAGAAGCACTTAGTATAAGTAATAAAAACAGTAAATGTCAAGCTAAAATGCGTTTGAGAGAATACTTTAGCTAACAGGCGTACATTTGTATCGAAATGATTTTCATGTGGCGCGCGCTAATTATTTTACCCATTACAAGACACAAAGACACGAAAAGAAAGGAGACCAACGTCGAAATGATTCTCATATGACGCGCGCTTAGTAATTTACCTTTTACAAGACACGAAAAGCATGCAAGGAAACCAATGAAAGAAAGTATTTTTAGGAAATTTCTGATCAGGTGATTATACCAAATAACTACATATTACGTGTGAAACAAATTCAGTAATATTCCCATTTACACGCGTTAAAGGCGCCCAATTGATCGGCGGCTTTCTTTGCTTGGTATAAGTAATAAAAACATTTAATATTAAGCTAAAACGCGTTTGCTTACACACGTATAAGTCTGTATCGAAATGATTATCACATGGCGCGCGCTAATTATTTTACACATTACAAGACACGAAAAGAAAGGAGACCAATGTTGGTTATCTGACATGTCTGAAGAAAGAGAGTCCTAACTATAACCGAATCATTTGGTTTTGTGAAGAAAGTCTTAGCGGTTTTCTTTGCTTGTATGTTTAAGGCTGATTACGAAAATCCATTATTGCTCTCTTAATAGTGTCTGCCGAGTTAAAAATAAAACCTTCAAATTCTTACTCATTGTTTTAAGCTTCGAGAAAAGTGCAACAGCCAGAGAGAATGTAAATATAACAATCCTTGTTGCATTTTGGGAGTCAAATTCAAGGGTAACGCTATGTATGAAAAGAACGTTTAAAGTCTACAATTTAAGACAGAAGAAGCAGGGATGGCAAAGCAAGATTGTCAGTTGTTACCTGGGAAGATAATTGGTTAAGTTTAAAAGCTTTTGTCGACATTAAAAAATGTGACCATTTAGAAGCACTTAGTATGAGTAATAAAAGGTGATTATATCAAATAATATCATGGGTGACAAATTACTCCTTAATTTTGGCGCGAAATTTCAGCGCTAATTTATAATTTCACATGTGGAATTATAAAATTGCCATGGCAACGTTTCAATGTGTCAGTGGCCAGATGACGTACAGGCTTTTAAAAGATGATCGTAAAGCTTAAACTTTGCACATTTTCGCTTGAATTCCACCTTGGCCAGTTTGTTTGGTCGTGTTATAAACTTTTAGCGATAACATGAATGGCATTGAGCGGAATTTTGAGCGTTTTACACGGGCGTCGTTACGAGCCGGTTGGCTCATCACGATACAATAAACAAGTTACGAAACTACGACTGTAAGCGTAATATGTCACCCATGATATTAAAAGGTAACCAAATGGTATACTCGTGAAATTAGGAAATAATTTCACTTGCGTTTTGCCAAAATTCTAACTGACAAAACGCGCGTGAAATTATTTCCTAATTTCACTCGTCACCATTTGATTACCCATACTAACAACATGTATACGAGTGAAGCAAAATGCAGTATTCTCATTTACACGCGTTAAAGGCGCCCAATTGATCAGCGGCTTTCTTTGTTTGGAATAAGTAATAAAAAACAGTTAACGTTAAGCTAAAATACGTTTGCTAACACACGTATAAGTCTCTATCGAAATTATTCTCATATGGCGCGCTGTAATTATTTTGCCCATTGGAAGACACGAAAAGAAAGGAGATCAATGTTGGTTATCTGACGCGACAACAAGACAGGCTCTCGTTTTTGTCTTGTGTTACCTTGACGTTGTCACGGTGACACAAGAAGGGAACATTTTCAGTAGTCTCTATTGTTTACCACTTTACCTTAGTTCGCAGACCCAACTCTCTACCTATCCCTGCACCAGTGATTAGCTTAGACTGAAGAGAGGCTTTTCCTTTAGCTGACAGATCAGTGGCCGAGTAAATTAAATTCTTAACACATTCCTTGCGAAGAGGCGTCAAGGAATTTTGTTTATACGTGTCGAGAAATCTAGAACCCCTGCTAATGTTCTACAGTTCCACCGTAGAACATCGGCAGGGGTCCAGGATTTTAGAGTCGCATAAAGAAAAGGTCCATGACCGTGCACATCTTTTGTTTTGCGCTTATAAACTATGCATAAATTACACGATTCCAATGTTTCTATCGGTTAGTTGCATGAACACAGGTAACCACCTATTGTATTTTGTCAGGTTTTGTGCACGGTCAATCCCCAAAATAGCGAACAAAAACGACGTACAACAATAACTTTCCGGGGCTTCATAGCCATTTTCCTCTATTCCTACTATGATCAGAGAAATTAGTCAAACAGTACATTTGGGACACCAAACAATTCTAAACTCTATCTTTCCCATTCCCTCGGAACTAGTAACCCATATATAATACCCGTGACTCATTTAGAATTTGAAAGGTCCGCGAGGCTCATCTAATAAGAGAAACTACGAGAAAAGGTTTGCTTTGCAAACAGAAATATCGGGCACGTATAAATTTTTATCCGTATTGCTGTTAACTTCTTTCCTAATCCAGGACTACAAAAGAACCAGCAGTGTTCATCGGTTTGTCGTTATGGTTCTACCTTGTTTTGAGAGCTTTTGACTAAGTATTTTAATCCATATATTTGGTAGACATCAGTACAGCAAACGGCAGGATTCGAATGAAAAAAGCAAACGCCTGTACACATTACACATTGTTTTATTTGCCTTCATTGCTCATATGTTCGCTACCCTATACAGAACACGATGCCTCTTTTGTAACTTTGTTATAAGTTGCACCAATTAAATGCAAAGAAACCACGCCCTTAGTACTACGCACCCTTCCATTTATCATTTCTGTAATATGGAATTTAACTAATTGTAGGCTCGAAGCTAACTAAGCCTTCCTAGGTCTGAACACCGTTCGGTAGCCATTTTGGAATGAAATATGGATAGGTCAGTTGACCTTTCTCCTTCCGTTTGCGATTCTCTTCTTGCATTCGAGGCTGAACAACGTGCATTAGGTAACTATAGTAACGATTGACAAGATTCACAGCATTATTGTCCTCCAATTCGTTTCCATAGTCAAACAAAGTATCAAAACGCAAAGTACCGAGGGAGAGGAACGCAGAAGATTGGATCTGCAGGAGAAAAAAAGAACACAAATCATTTTTGGTATATTAAGAAACTCATTACTACTTCATAACGGAAATACAAAAGAAATTATTGTATAATCATGATCAGATAATGAGTGTCTTTATATCTGATGAAGATACGGCTAAACTTTACGTCCAATTTTCTAGCTGCCAAAATAACCCGAAATCAAAATATTAGTGCAAGAATAAGTTGATACACACCGGAAGATTTTGAAGCCATTCAATAAATTCGCATTTGGTTCTTTGGTACCCATTATAACTACCTATTATCCTTCACAATCGAAGACTCTTCCTCTTCTCCCCCCCCCCCCCCCCCTCGTTTCACTCCCTCTCCCCCTCCAATCCGAGAAATGATGTTAAGAGTTACTTACGGCAGTTGTCAGCCTGTTTGGCAGACGGAAAACAGAGAATTCGCCATCTTCCACCCTGCTGTCATTGTAGAGTTTAGTTGGTTGGTTTGGAATGTATTCTGGGTAGTCCGTCACCAGGTAGTTAACCGAGGCATGATAGATTGTCACGTGGGAAATGATGCGGCTCAAAATCTCACAGAGTTCTTCCTTTGAGTCAATAGCAGCAGGCAAACCTTTAATCTAAGGAAAAGAAAAAGATATGCCAGTTAAAAATATTCTGATATAAAAGGGTTAGCAATGCCTAAATTTAATCACTTCCATGGAAGGCAAACTTCAAATTTGGAACTTTATCAGTGGTGGCACGTGAAAAAAAAAAAAAAAAAAAACTAAACAAGCTTCACAATCTCATGCAACCACGACATCGCATAAGGAATATGAGAGAGGCATCATGTTAAAAAGTAAATTGTTTATAAAAGACATTTTCTTGGGTGATTGATTGATATTATCAATCAGTTAAACTGAGGCCCCATTAGGGGGCATCTGAATTCTCGTATCCAATTGACTTTTGGCCGAAATATCAAACATCCTCTTAATTTCTGGTGGTTTGTACCCCCAACTTCTATGTGCGATATCCCGGAATCTCATGTTCAAATATCCCGTATCCCGGTAAGTTTTCCCCCAAATATCCCGTAGCCCCATAACTTTTTATCTAAATTAAACATTCCGTATCCCGATAGCCTCTAATGGGGCAACATAACTTCGCGGAGAATAGCCAGGCCAGACCCCTTTTAACAGGCTCAAGAAAACTAATTAATTGTGTTTTGGGGATAGGTGTGTTTTACCGCTTGTCTTCATATTTACCCTTCCAATGCCTCCGTTTGGTCCAGTTCCGTCAAGTGACACTTCATTGAGGTACGCCTGAAGTTCCACGTCCTCCTTCACATCTTCATCTTGTTTATAATACCTAAAACAAAATGATACCTCATCATCTTGAATACTACAGGATTATTATATGGGGTCTATACTGTGGTTGTTGCGGTTTAAGTTTTATGTTCGAAAATTTTCCAACAGATTTTAGTTTCATTTCCTTTCGTTTCAAACTATCATAATTAATATAGACAAAGGAAAATCAAGAAGGTAAAGGTAAAGTCTGCATACGAGCCTAGTGGCCCATCAGGCCGGAGCTTATCCCGGTTTCCGTAGCATGAAGCGACTAGGAGTATTTCTACTCCCCCCTGGATGGGATGCTAGTCCATCGCAGGGTTACCCCCAGCAGTAAATTCGCCAGTACCCAATTATACACCTGGGTGGAGAGAAGCACTATGAGAGTAAAGTGTCTTGCCCAAGAACACAACGCAGCGCCCCGGCCAGGGCTCGAACCCGGACCGTTCGATCCGGAGTCCAGCACACTAACCATTAGGCCACCGCGTCTCCCTAAGAAAATCAAGAAAGTTCACATTAAACCGTGGCCATGTCAGGTACCACTGTTTTCTTCTTTTCATTATCAGGGTTGTTTAAGGTGTTCCTCTGCTTCGCTTCTGTGAAATGCCGCCTCTCTCGAAATTGTAATGACTAACTATTGAGGACAGTTTTTCCCGGATCGGAGAAACAACCGGATGTGATATAAATGAATGCGAGTTCTCACACTACTAGACTCTGCTGTCGCGTAACTCCCAAGGGCGTGCGTTATTCCAGTCTAAGCAGATAGATTTGATACCTGGGCCTTAGTTGTGTGGTGTAGTCCGACAGACAGGACTTCCAAATCACTTAAGAAAGAAAACGCGTCTGTTAAGGCCCGCCCAGACGAACGCAACAGTTCAACGTAAGTTGGAAGGTGTTGCGAGATTTCTAGAAGCAGCTAGCTAATCGCACGCAACATTTCAGCGCAAATGGCGCAACATTTCTGTGCACAGCATGTTGCACGCGCTTGGTGACCCTGTTCCAATATGTTGCAACATGTTGGGTGGCGCTTTGAAATGGCAAATCGAACAAGTGCGCATGCTCCGCTGCAACAATGTTGCACAAATAGATCGCGTGCTCTCGGGACGAGAATAGAACGTGGCCAAACGAGTATAACATCATGCAATATCCAAAAAAGGTTTTACGCGGACAAATTTGAAAAATTTAAAACTTGACCCAACAACATCTAGCATCTTGGAACAGGTGGGTGCGTGCCTGTCGCCGGGCCTGTACACTTACAAGTTGACGTAATCTTTCACCATGGCTTCGATAACTTTCAAGATAATTATGCCATCATCTCGGAAAGGGAAGTAGGGCAGCAGCTTCTTGTCATCTAGTCCGCGTTTCTGATGAAATAAAATATAGTGACATAAAGTTCAATATAGCATTTCAAAAACAGAAAAGCGCAAACGTTATCTTGTAAAGAACAATCAAACCACCCTAAGCGACCACCCAGAATGTCAAGCTTATTAGGCTGCTTTCGGCTGATTTAGCCACTTGCGTGAAGTACCAAGGGAGAGGGGGAAGAATTTTATTAGCAATGCCATGCTGTACTTGAAACTACTCACGCAATACGTTTCACGCACCTTGATGTTCTTTCTGTAATCTGTCACTTCCCAAGTTGTTAGTGGATGTATATCTTGCAGAAGTCTCAACGCTCCCTGACTTCCATATGCAAACAATACAGCCGTAAGTCCTGTCTCGCCGAGTAGGACAGGAGTTCCAAACGTGTTGGGGACAATCACCTCTCGGCAGTGATACTTGAGCATTTGATTCAGCGGATGTACGGGAGGCAATGTCCGTTTTAAGGAGACACAGAATGGCTCTATGAAATAGTGGACCTGAAACCATGGAAAGAAAAGAATTCAGGGCGTACTTGGCAAGTAAGGATCATCACAAGGAGAACAGCAGCTTGGTAAATTTTAATCATTTTCGAACAATGAAGTCAAAAAGGTCCTTGTATTCGCATTTGCACGTGCAAATTTAAAGAAATACATTAAGTTATTTTGAGGTAAAACCAAGAAATGTTGAAACATTAAGTTTTGTTGCTGTTGACAGTTAGCGTTGTTACTTGTTGGTTGTGATGATATAGAAATGTCAGTAAATCAGGCTCTTAAGTAAACCTGAGTACAGGGAAAATATGGATGAAATGTAATTATGTTAAATTTATTTAAAATCATTAACAACTAACATTTTCACGACCAAAATGTCCTTTGTTCTTTAATTAATAGTTTTTTACCCTAGCGAGGTGCTCCGCAATTTGAGCATATCCTATGTCCGTGATTTGAACATTGAGTTTGGCGAGCATCCAGTTGTCTCCATCTGAGGGAGTGTAAACCGCTGAATCTGGTGGAAGCAGAATTGATTTCAGGTAAGAAACAAAAATAAGCGAAAATACATACTTCATCAGTGAATATCAGAAGGTATGCTTCAATACAGCCCCTTCGGAGAACCGTGCATGAGCATAATTTTCGATCACGAAGTAGTATCTGTAGAGTATTCCTTTCTCCTCTCCCGAGGGTAGGATTCTAGTTCGTCCCAGAGCTTTTTCCAAACAAATCTGCGGTACCCATTTATCACACTCCTTGATGGATGGAATAGATTATCACCAACGAATCCACCAATGATAGAAAGTTGCCTTGTCTTGTGTCACTTAATCAAGAGTTAACACTTCCTTCTGTATAACAAAACGGAAGATGTGAAACGATTCGATAAAGCCTTCTCCATCTCGGAGAAAAACCCACCGTGGTTTTTCTGGACGTAGGAAAATGGACGATCAAAAAGTCTTTACCTCATTGTTTTCATGGGTTCGAAAAAATAATTTAAGCAAATGGGCACACCCCACCAGTACGTGAGAGATCTCTCCTGTTCTGGGTTACTGGAAAATACAAATATTTCTTAAGGTTTAGAAAATTTTTCTTAAGTGGCCATACGTTATACGAATCTGATGTCTGATGGAAATCATAAAAATTGTCCATCTATGATATACTATACGGATAAGTTGCAAAGATGGTATTAATATATACATTTCGGTACATATGTATATATCATCATCCTACTAACCTGGTGTGTAGTCCATTTGTATGGCAACGGGCACAAGTTCATTATATCGACCAACTTTTGCAGATGCAAAAAGAGCAATTGGAGAGAGAAAGTTCCACATGGTCCTTCGAGGATCTTTATCAGTAAGGTCCGGCGATCTGTTCAGGTCGTCACACAACTCGTAACGTAGAGCATAGATACGACCTTGTTTTATGGCCTGGAAAGGAAGTTAATTTAACAAAACTGTGCTACTTTCTATTATTAATTTTCTCTTACATTTTCGGTACTTTTTGTGTCAAAACCACGCAAAGCTATGCAAGCAAGCAGTAACATACATTTTCCAAAGAATCGTCAGTCTTCAGAGCCGCTTGCACAGCAGCATTCCAGTCAAATTCAGGATTCAATGTTTCCTTCAACTTGTTCCAGTCCAATCCTACTGGTCCTAAGAGAATAAAAATAAGCTTACATTGAATTTGACAAAGACTGAGCCCCTGCATATCATGCTTGTTAATATCGGCAAGGCAGACGCTAGCAGGTATCATCTACCAAATCTCTTGCAGTGTATATCTGCAAAAACTTAAACTACAGGGATGCCAGACAAAAAGTTTTTGCAAAAAAGATTGCTTCTATCCCATTCAACGAGAACGAAATCTTAACAGCCAAGCCCACTTCGATTACTGTAATGTTGTAACAAAAAAAAAATCTCGCTCGATAGCTTAAAAACTTCAGAATCGTTCAGGCCTCCTGAAGGTTTCTTATCTGTTTGCTGAAGGCGAAAACAGCTACCAAAGTGAGCACAAAGCGACAGTCTTGACGTGAGCCAGAACTTAAAAGTAAAACATTTGTGTAAATCTTAATCTCAGCTGGGGCTCGCATTGAATGGGTGAACCTGTTTGTCGGAATGGCACTAATTTTGTCCCGGTTTGTCGATCTCCGGTTGGCTTTTATTTGTTGGTCAGGGTAACGTTTAGTATTGCCCTTACCAACAAATGACAGTTAACCTTAGGCAAACCGTGGTGAAGCTAATCGCAGGCAAACTACTGCCATGCCGTCATTCCGCAGAATAGGGTAACCCAATTGAATTTTTTCATTTTTCCTTTACTCAATGTATGATTTTGCCGTATCGTTGAAGCATGAATTTCTTTTAGTATATTACCCACCTTTCATTGCTTGCTGTTCTGAAAGACAAAATAAATCAAATAAATGCTATTTATTATTATTTATTCACTAAGCTCAAAATATGCCATCTTTCTACATGATGCTTTCGACATTCCTGTAGTATGCAGGACGCGTGTCACATATTAACCTAGTAAATGGCCTACCTCAACGTGTCTTTCGTAGCTCAGTGATTAGAGCTCCCAACCGGTATCTGGGAGGCCATGGGTTCGATTCCCGTCGGGGACTCAAATTTCTTCATCGACCCACGCTCGTGACAAAATGAACATTTCGTCCTTATTATAGATTCAAGTTGTGCATAAGAATATAACTATTATCTCCGTCTCTTGGTTATTACGCAAGATGAAGCATGATAATTATTTTATTGTTCAACAAATAATTGTCGACGTGACAGGGACGGCGGAGCGTAATTTGAAGTGTGCGGGCTAAAAAAATCGAATTTTTAAAGTGATGTTCACAGAAGCGAGCGCCGAAGGCGCGAGCCTCTAGAGGGGTCTGTGGGCATGCTCCCCCAGAAAATTTTGAAATCTAGAGTCTCGCAAATGCTATTTTCAGCATTCTCCACGACATATTTCGTCAAAAAATAGATCTGAATCAAGTATAAAATCAGATGTATTTTCAGTTCTCACATCCGATATTGCCAAGATTTTTTAACTTGATAAAAGCTCATCACGACGTGATGCATTTTACAGCAAGATAAACTGTGCTTATGCAGCAGTTTACAACAATTAAGACCAAATGTGAATGCACTAATCACAGATAACTTAAGGACTTCTTGATCCTACCTGGACATCCTAACCATTTGATAAATAATAGTTTATAATACAGATATTTCCCTAAGAGCGGAACAAGGTTTATGTCAGAGGTACGAAAAATTGGAATAATTGAACGCCATGTCGGTTGAATGTTGAAGTCTGAAAAATTACCTTCACAAAAGCCCCATTTGCCTCTGTATCTTTTTGTAGTTGAACACCAAGGTTTACGAGAACGAGCAGTAGTACACTTGTCGTAAACTTTTCCACGATATCTAAACGGGAAAATGCAGCATTGTCCTTTGGTTGTCTTGACTGAACATCTTTTTTCTTCTATAAGACAAATTGTAAGGGTTTTTCGATAAATTGTGCATCATGACTGTCACCATCACCATCACCATGCACCAAGTCAGTCAGTCAGTCAGTCAATCAGTCTGCTTGTCTTTCTGTTGTTCTTGGTCTCCATGTGGCTGTGCTGTTCAGTCTTCACATCACTGAGGACGTCCATGCAGCTAGATATTTAGATTTTTACGATTTTTGTAGCATTGGTACAAAAGACAGGGGAGAATGTTACTTTACTAGCATTCCTACCTTCCCCATGTATAGTCACCCGTTTGAGTGACATGGGATTGTTTCCAGCCAGACGCTGCTGAGCGAAGAACTTATCACTGATCCATTCAGTTTTGTCGTTAACAAACGCCTCGTTTCCAGATGCTGACCGCACATATTCCTAAAAGAATAAGTATAGTAAATCAGTGCATTTAGGCTTTTCGTAATCCTTATTAAATGGAAAGTAAACGATGATAAGACAGAGAAAGAAACATTAATAGCGCTTACCCCAACAACTGGCTCCAGAACTGATTGAAAAAACTCTGATATCTTGAGGTAATCTAAGATGTCGGTTATTTCTTGTCCAAAGGTTGCATTGTTGTACTGCTCCAGAATTTTCGTGTTTGCTTGTGTCATCCCTACATACGCTGAAGTGTAGTATCTCGTGAACGGGTCTTTAAGGGCAAGCGCTCCTACCTCTGGTATGGTCATGTTCAACAGGGCAAAGCCATGCGAAGCTTGTTTGAAGGTGAATGTCTTCTGGTTTTGAGCAAGGGCGGCATTTCTGATGGCCATGCACACACCACTGGAGTGTTGAGGAAGGGAGACTTCACAATCCGCTGCTGATGCATACCTTAAACAACAAGACAAGTAAATGATAAAAAAGATGATATGTTCATTTGTGACGAGCGTGGGACAAAGATAAAATCTGAATGCCCGACGGGAATCGAGCCCATAGCCTCCCAGATATACCGGTTGGGTGTTAATTCTAGCCACTGAACTACAGGGGACTTGGCGAGCTAGGCAACTTGCTAGGCTCATATGTGACACGCGTCCTGCATACTGGTAGGATCAGCAATGTCGAAAGTATCACATGTGTAATAAATAATGAAGATGGTTAATTCTCAGCTCGATAAAACAAAGCTGACAAGCATTCATTACTTTTATGTCAGTTCAGCAAAGGATTGGCGTTAGCAAAACTGTCATGGTAACTTAAACACCGCATAGGCTAATTGCAGAAGTTAAACTACAGCCAAGAGCCTAAAAATGTAACCACTTGTAGTTTAGTTCATGGCAATATTTCTTTCAGATTTAGTCCAATCAGAAGTTAAATGGAAGCTACCTTTGGCCGAATCTGATTGGATAATAAATGCATGAAAGAATGTGAACTATCTTCCTGCCGCATGCGATTGCTCTTATTCCAAGCTTCTCCTCACAACTCTTCGATTTCCATATTACATGCCGCCTGCAGAATTAACCGATTCAAACAAGAGAGTCGGTAAAAATGGAAGAAAGTGTGGCCACTTTCAGAAAAACTCGATTTTGCTCCTAGCTCCTTGTTTGTATGGTAAGTATATAAGAGTAAGGTAAGTAACTATAGGATATATATGGCGTTAATTTTTTGCAATTATGCAATATTCAACGCAAAGACAAAAATCTGTTAAGAAAGAAAGAAAGCGCAGCCTTTTCAGATCGTATAATAACCGACATTTTGCACTTTTCGGCTTCTCGCTACAGGTTTTTTGTTTGCTTTGTCATCTACCGACAAATCAGTTTTGAGAAAGTCACAATATTATAACATTAAAAGGGATTCAGTTAACACGCGTAATAAATTCCTCTTGGTGAAATGACAGTAGTGCCGAGGTTTTGAAAGTTAATGTAAAGTTCAATTGGTTATTTTCCCGATAGTTTCTGCAGCAAATACCTGATATTGCAGTTCTCAGCTGTTTGACAAACAAACGGGACGAAGGGGCTATTCTGCATTGTTTTAACCGATGTATTGAACCTCATACCTCGTTGGCACACCTTAACAAAATAATATATTATCACAGGCTCAACTGCAATAACATTTCTAAAGATTGCAAAAATTAACACATCGTCGCGCAACTTGAACCACGTATTTCTCCGTCTTTCATTTCTTTTTTTAAATCTTGTATGAAATATGATCTCTTTTACCACAGATCACTTGGACGAGGGGCCAATTTGTTTGCGCGGTAATTTTGCCCGCCATCCGCCCTAGACGACAAGAAATTCAAAGAAACTTGACTAGCGTGCCCAGTCTCCTTGGGAGTTTAATGAAGTGATTTTGTCGGTGGCTTGAGCAGGCTTTAGCGTTGGGAGCTTCGAGCTGCATTACCAATTCATATATTTCCTTTAGACTTTGTGCTAGGGAACTAATTAAGACGCAATCCGCCAGGACGTCGAGTGTTTATTGGACAAAATTATGTACCTTACACCTTATTGCAAGCTTTTGTGTTTAATACTGCTCCAAATATCGTATCAGAAAACTTTTCTAACAACACCAAACATGGAAAACAAATTTTGAAATTCCACTTAATCGCTTAAAGACAATTTCACAAAATGGCTACATGTGAGATTTTGCCTATAGATTGCGAAATTTGAAATTCAATTTCTCGGGCTCTGATAAGAAAATATTGTCAGTGTTATCGCGGATAATTACTTACATCTTTACCTTTTATTAAGGGTAGAAAATATTTCAATAGGATTTAAATTATTCTGGTACTCGATTGTTGCCATCTTAAATACATATCACTCGACTTCATGATGGATTCCGTCTTATTTCCTTTTTTCATTTTTCTTTTCTCTATGACATACAGACTAATAAGTTGCTTTCATAATATGTCTTTTACCACATTCGCAAGATAATATTGTTTATATATACAGAATTGTGATTATAATTGTCACTCTTGTTCTTGGTGTTTTGTCAGAGAAACAAGCAGATCTTTTGATATGAAAAGGGACACATTTAATGTAAAAAGAGTGGTCAAAAGCCCATCGACTCAAAAATCCTTGATCTGTAATTTAAAACGGTAGTTTTCGGTTACGGAAGTCTGTCGTAAGCTCCTGGAATCTTGGATACCATTGCAACCGCTACCGCGGACAACAATTCTTGCCCATTCGATCCCTGGACAAATATAACATTCTTTTAAACAACTAAATATTCACAATCAATCTACATATTTTATTTGCTAAATTTTATATTTATGTTTATTTGTATCGCTTCATATCATTTAGTTTTACCACCAAAAACTGAGTTTCAAACAGTTGAAAGCTTGTAAGTTTTTTTTTTTTAGCCAGAGATCGCATCGTTTTTTGAATCTCCATTATGCTTCATTCTGGCAACGGCCCCTCCATAATTTTAGAAAACACTTTTTTTCCAGCTTAGTTTTATGATGTAAATCACACCTATTGATTTCCATATTTATTAACGACGCCAAGAAAATTATTTCAATTGGGGTACATTTCATGATACCATTTATACCGCGACAGTACTCTCAATGAGATAAATGCCTTACATCATAGCTACTAGAGGGAGATGGTTAGGAAGCCCGGCAAATATCAATGGAGAAAACAGAGGCCAATATTTAGTTTAAAGGTCCATGACCGTGCACATCTTTTGTTTTGCGCTCATACACTATGCATGAGTTACGTGATCGCAATGTTTTTATTGGTTAGTTGCATGAACACACGTAACCACCTATTATATTTTGTCAGGTTTTGTGCACGGTCAACCCACAAAATAGCAAACAAAAACCTAACAAAGAACTTTGAAAGGGGATGTTAAATCTGCCGTATTATTTAAAGACTTACTATTGAACGAAAGTGTTTTAAAGCTTATTTTGCGTTTTGCACGGTAAAGAAATGCCTTGGTCGACGATCAGGATGACAAAAATTTGCACCCTGGACTAAATATCTATGTTTTTCCAAGTGTGAATTGTCAATTTAGCTTAATCTTGTTGTCTCGGTTGGCTGATGATGAGTAAAATCTGCATCGAGCTGTGTTTAAAGAATGCTATCTTAACCTTTACTGAAGTGACAGTATACATGAGTATATACATAGAGCTATATATAGAGAGCTAAATTAACAATTTGAGTATAACCGATCGAAATAACCGATTTGGGAGTGTCCAGTTTTTGGTTCAATTTAACGTTATGAAGACCCATTGCCGAACTGAAAAAAAAAATTAATATATACACATAACGAGACAAAGTCTCTAATAAAAAAATATATATCTGTAGTTATTACTAATTATTTCAGCATCGAAGAATGAGGCGTAGGTGATGGTTCCGTCAAATAATTTCCAAGATATAAAGTACATGTAGTCACCGAAAATTTGTCCAATATCAATATTTTAAGTATTGATATTAGAAGAAAGAAAGCTCACCCCAAAACACAGCGCTATACGAGTTTCTTCGTGGCATGAAAAAATTAAAGCGCACCTAGATCACCTGTGAAAACTGAAAACGCCATATTACCAATGTCTTACTATACCTTGAAGCTGTTATTAAACCTCCAGCAAAGGAAAACAGTACAACCAGAAAATTCATGTTTGTTGTCAACAAAGAGAGTGGAGCTGCTTTTGGTCCTTTGTCTGTCGACTTGTTCTGCTCTGTTTAAAGCGAAATCTATGTAGACTATAAAGCAGCGAGCTGTTGTCTTATCTCAGTAACAGAAGACTACACGAATAATGCGTTCGCATAGTTTGAGCAGCACTGTCGGTCAATCATTAATTGTTTAAATCCAATGGAACGTTTTCCTTTGATTTTTGTTGTTTTCAGCTTGGTTTATTGTTTTATTTATTTTTTTCAGCGTTTCGGTGCTTAATTAGCTTGCTACACGAATGACTTCACCCTTACATGATTTTAAAAAAATCCCTTTTATGAAAATTTACTTTTTATGTGCGAATCATATTAACTATGTTTAAAGTTTTTATTTAAAAATTATCCTCTTTGATTGTTTGAGCTCCAGTCTCCGGCATGCAAAGAAAATGATAAGAGGCGAAAAAACTGCTCAATACAAAGGTAAAAAAATTATAAAGAATAAAATATGTAAATTAATTGTGATCGTTAGTTAAAAAGAAGATCCAGATGCTATCTGGCCGGGTCATTGGCTCATTTTTTATTTAAATTTAAAAAAAGAAAACTCGATGTCAGTTTTAGATTGCGAATCATTCAAGTAAAAATTCTAGAAATTCCAGGAGTAAAGTCGAATGGAAATGAAATTTGCGGGAAGAAAATTTTGAAAATTTGGGTCCATCCTGCTAGTTGTTCTCTTTTTTTTTGAAATTTTGGAAAAAGCACCAATTCAGCCCATTCGAAATCCCGGCGACAAAATCGCCGCTAGTTTACACTCGCGATTTTGCGAGCTTGGACTCAACAAAAGTTGCACTAGATCAAAGCAAGGGAAAAAGTAAACTGACGGATTACAAGTGACGGACTTAAAAAATTAAGGCGAAATTTTTCAAAATGCGCAAATCAGCTCCAAAGAAAAGCTCCTATCGTGATCTTAGCGTGCTCTATACAAAATATGAAGGAGCAAGCTGCTGTCTTAATTTGCTAAAATATTCAACCAATAAGGTGTATATTTAGAGCCGAGGCACCGTCGGTCAGTATCTTGCGAGTGCAATAACTGCTTTAAAGCGTCTATTTAGAACGAGAACGTCTAAATGGCTCTTAACGTTATTTATTCCGATCATTGTTTTGTTTAGGGTTTCGAAGATTCCATGTTCTTCGTCTTGGCCTTGGAATATTGGACAAGCAATCGGGGCACCACTCATCCCATCAAAAGGCGCCGGAGACTATAACTATTTTAAAGTGCCCCTTTAATCAACATCAACATCAGAAGTCATTTTATTTTAACATCTAATTCCGAGAATTTACGGCCGCCATTAATCAACATTGTTCCAAGGCTTGGTTGCGAATGGCTGAAAGTGACCTCAAAGGCTCAAAAAAACCTCGTGGGTTAAAATTATAATAACAATAGGGAATTGAAAATCATGCGAAAAGGAACAAAATCTTTAGATTTGTTCTTCGTTCAATTTTCTATACTGATTGTTATTATAATTATATATGCTCCCCCAGAAAATTTTGAAACACTGAAAACGATAATGCACCCTTGACTTCACGTATATTCACCCATCACCAACTTGACTGTGATTAAGTATATTACACACCGTGTACATTTCAGTGAAATGATTTTGTAACAGAAAATACCAGAGAAAACTTTTTACATCCGTTTTCCGCTTAATTCTGTGCTAGCTAGTTATTTTGAAACTAGATAAAAACAATGAAAAATGAATCATGAATATCCAGTGCTATCTGAGTTGTTTGCGGCATGAACAACGCTTGAAGCAGATTGGAACTCCTTTCGCTGATTAAGTGGTAATCGTTGAAAATTTCATTGTCGATTCTCTAAAAAAAAAAGATTTGAAAACTGAAATGTAATACAGTATAATATCTTACTGTACCTTGAAGTTGTTATTAAACATCCAATTAATGAAAAGAGTACAACCAGGACTTTCATGTTCATTGCTGACAGCTAGCAGAGATATCGCGGGCACGGTTTCTATTTGTTGGACGTTGAATACGATCCGGAAAAACGCAATGAGCATGCAGGAAATCTTTTCAAATGCAAATCACATGAAGCTCTTTTTAATAACACTCCCTTGCCTTAGGCTCCATTGCAAGCTAGTAGTTCCAGTCCAATACCGAGAATAAGAAAATGGGCTGGCTGTTGGCCACATAACAATTGTCACGTCACAAAATTATTAAATCTTTTTATTTCGATGAAACTCATCACAAATAGCTGGTGCCTTAAAGGTTAGCGTGGTGCCAAGGCCATAAGCCGCTAGGAGGTATCCATCGCAACCCTGGAAAGCGGGAACCACCCAATGAGCGTCCGCCAACCGGCACCATCACACTGAACGAAATTCAGTGGAAACAGCTCACCTGAAGAATACTTACCCTGACTACAAGAATTAAGTAACAAAGCGGGTGGGAGGAGAAGGTGCAAGAATCCGCAGTGATTCGTAACCAAAAGCAGTGCGTCTGATCCACAACGATCATCTCAATACACTACCTGAATTATGCAATGAACCATACACCCCTGCAAAACCCCGAAGGCCGCCCCACAGGTCATGTACTCCGGAAGGGAAAACCGCTGGCTGCATAAGCTCGTATTAACTTGACTAAATGTTATTACAGTAGCTGGTTGCGCAAGCTTGCTGGCTGCATTTGCTCGAGTTTAACTTTGCTTAATTAAATGATATTTAGCCACATCTGAAGTATTTTGTTTCCTCATAAGATAGCTTTAACAAATCACAAACTTTACAACTTCTCACGCTGTGGTTTTTCAAAGGAAGCAGTTCAAATTCCACAAGAAGCATTCTGTTGCCTTCGAAACTGCTTCTTGAAAAAGCTGTAGATAACAATAAAACTTCGTGGCCCTTTTATGCGGATGGATGGATAAATTTGTTAAAGTTAATTTGTTTAATTGCAAGCGAAGAACAATTTCTTTTTGTTAAACCGAAGCTCTATGATATACTTCTCACCAAAAAATTTGGCTCATCCTCGGTGTAAGAACTTGTGAGACTCATGACAGTGTCGTGAAGCAAATAACGACCAGGATAACAAAGAACCTCGAAACAATATAGAGCAGCTAGTAAAACAAAAGCTCAACTGGATAAGAAAAAAATTAAGAAGTTCTTACACCGAGGAAAACACGAAAATTTAGGGGAGTAAGCAGCTCTCGAAAATGTGCCACCGCGTCGTGGAACCACGTGTTTTAAGTAAGAAATGGCTTTTCTTTTAATTACAAAATAGCTTTATTTTTTTAGGCAAGAACGTGAAGAGAGCAGGATAAGGGACGAGACCATGGCTCACTTTCTTCGTTTATTATGGCAGCCTCTAGTTTACTTATATGCCAATAAAACGTTTATGTCAAGCATCTGAAGTTTTTTCTTAGTTTAGACAAACGGGACTGACTGAAAAAAGGTCCAAATCTCTGTGAACGTAGACAAGAAATTACAAGTCAAAAGATTACCTGAAGCTAAGTGAAAAAGCTCATTCATGATCACTGCATGACTACACTTCGAGTAAAACGCAGCCCGGTAGATCCATATTTAGGAATCCACTGACTCTAGCAGCTTGTCCACGTTAAAACAATTGATATTTATTTACTATTTTCCCCCTCGAAACTGAATTTAAAAACTAACAATGGTTAAAATTTTCAACTTACCTGGGTAGAGTTAGGAAGCCTCCAATTAAAGTCATCAAAATCACAAAATTCGGCTTCATCTTGCAGTTGTTAAAGCTTTAGGAGTTCTACTTGAGCGTCAACCGATTGCAGGTTCCACTCGGAGACTATTATATTTTATCAGTGAGTTGTCACACTTTAAATCTTTAAAACACACGGGGTTTTGTGAACAATACGTTTATTCCCTATTTCCATACGAAAAGAAACATATTGAATAATTGCTTCCCATGATAACGAATAAAAGAGCGTGGTGAAACGAAAGAAGCGCATTGGTCATTGACACTCAGCGTCTTTAATTAATTCAGAAAACCCTGAAATGTCACAAATACGGAATGATGATTTCTGTTCACTCTAAGAGAGTATTAAGTACTCTCTTGGTTCACTCTTACTTACTGACACACAACCAATCGCTACACATTGCAAAAAGCTGAAGATTGCCTCACATCCACCATTTCAGGGACCGCGGGGACCATTTAAAAGTAGTAGGGCTAAAAAGCCCGGCCAAGACAAACAATTTTCAACAATTTTCGGCTAAGACAACTAGCATAGGGGCCACTGTGTTATCATACATTTGCACACCATATATACAGCCCCAATAAAAATAACATAGCCGTCTTCACTTGGTATACCATCAAATACAGTAAGTAATGTTAAATAGAACTACCTAAGCTCTCTTGTGAAAATTTCTCTTGCTATTCTCGTTGAGAGAAACAAACTCTTGTGCGACCTCGGCTGTACAGACACTGTCTGTTGAGGCCCCATTGGTCTCTGTTCTCTGCTTGTGGCCATTCAACATGACTAGGCTACCATAGCCTGTTGCAGGGCGAAAAGCGGGCAAGCGCGAGCGACGCGAGCGAAGGTAAAGGTACTGGTCTTTGGAAGGCAGGAAGGCATCTTCCCAAGATCCCCTTCAATTTTTTTTTTCCCCTTCAATTTTTTTCCCCTTCAATTTTCAATTTTCAATTTTCTTTTTTTTTTCCAAGATCCCCTTCAATTTTCTTTCGCTCGCGCTCGCCTGTTTTCGCCCTACTGACCGAGAGCCTGAGAAGGCAAAGGCTGCTAAACCTTTCTTCGTCCATCCTTGATCTGAAGCCACGCCTTCAGAGGCCGAAGAGATGAGAAAAAACGCTCGCCAGCAGCATTGGTAGCAGGATTTACAGCAAGCAGCTAACGGATAGTTTGGAGTTCAGTCTGTTCTAAACGAGTTTTTTCTCTCTCGACACATTATGCCGGCATAATTTCGAGCATAATACTATAGGTGGAGCATCGAGCATAATACCGGCATAATAATGACATTTTGCGACATAACAGTTTTTTTCTTCTTTTTAGAGCTACTATTGTACATTTTTTAAGTTTAAACTACAAAATTGTAAGCGATTTTAATGTTCTACCTAGCTTACATTACTATTGAACACTGCAGGCTTGTTCCCAGTGCATCCTCAAGTAGGCTTAACTTAGCTCCTCAGCTCGTTAGTTCATATTGTGTTTACACTAATTTATTCTGAAAATTGTTTATATTTTTGCGCTTCACCGAGGTCTGGGAAAACATTTTGCAGCATAATTACGAGCATAGTAACAACAGTCAAGCATAATTCGGAGCACTAATAGTTAGTTTTGAGAGCAGTGCCAAAAAGCGTAATACTTGATTGCCAACGAGGCAGCCGAGCCAAGAGGCGAGGCTGACGAGGCGGCAGAATCATAGAGCCGCGCTATACCACAGATACCAGAAAAAATCTCAACTTCAGCGTAAGGGACTTTTTTTAACCATATTTGGGTGTAAGTAAACACTCCATATTTGGGTTGTATTGTTCTTCCAAACTGGTCCCCAGTCTCTCTCTCCTTGCTAAAGAGCAAATGGCCAAAATGGCGTCCACACGGCTCGCTGTTAAAATTTTCAATGTGCTCATTCACTCCTTTTACGATAAATACACCTTTATGGTACTCTAAATGGAAAGAGAATACCCTACAGAATACTCGACCGCCAAAAAAATGAACATCAAGGTCTTCAAAGCGATGAAATAATCTTTCGGCTTTGGAGTCCTTTGATTTCTGAAGATAGACACGAAAATCAAAAGCGGACTACTGACTTCAAATGGAGTTTTCTTAACTTACGAGAATGCCACGGTCGGGTAAATGCTACCTTTAAGTGTTGCTTTTGTTTATAGCAATTGTTTAACCGATGATTTCATCCCAAATCAAATAACGTTTATATTTTCGCTCAAAGGAATCAATACCAAGCGACACTCACTAAAATTACTGCATGTCATACACGCAAGACAAACGGCAAATGTAATGTTTACTTGAATATATTAAAATTCTGTCTCCACATATTCCTTCAGTGTCCGTTTTGGTTTTGTTTTCTATTCATTTTTTCGCTTGGGAATTGAGTTTTGCGTAAACATGACATCGAATGACAACTGATTTGCATGCAAGACGGAAATCTGTGCCGTCATTGCTTGATTGGGTTGATTTGATACTGAAAAGCGTCTACAGAATCTTAGCAGTTTTGATTTTGGGATTCTATTTATGAGAAGTTCTTGAAATGCAACTATCCCTTTAAAAGATTAAAAGATTTGTCAAGAGTTATCAACCTGTCAAACCCGTGTCATTTAATATGAACACCAGAGAAAGGGCACTTTCTTCTCGTATTACCTAAACTACGATTTACCATATTTTGGTCATTTCAAATTATAAAGATTCTATCGAAAACCATTCGGTATCCGTTCTTACGAAAAAACATGAATATTTCGCTCGTTGGCACTTACCGATAGGTACAACTAGTTTTAGAAGCATAATGTGTCAACCCCTTCTTCTTTGGTTCCGGAACCTTCGTCTCCAGGATGTTGGTCACCAGGATGTTGGTCACCAGGACGCTCGTCACCAGGACGCTCGTCACCAGGATGTTGGTCACCAGGATGTTGGTCACGAGGATGCTTGTCACCAGGATGCTTGTCACCAGGATGTTGTCTACCGGGGTTGTCGAAACATGATATCTTCATCATAGCTATAAACAAAGCACTTAGCTGCCCGGGTAGCGTCCCAGTATCAACATCTGACTCATATTAGCAGCTTTTACCAAGATAGTCTCCATCTGGGCGTAGGAGCTGAAACTTTCCTGTTTAAAGCGCCTGTCGATAACACTGACAATAAGATCAAGGGCCTCTAAAGTGATCTTTGGCAGTACGGTAGGTACGATGGGAACGCCTGCGAAAATAACTGCCGTCACGCAGCTTTGCCGAGCCTCAGACTTTATGCATATGTAATAGTAGACGCGCTTTGTTGCTTTTTAGTGGTAAAATTCACCTGGAGCCCTAAAACATCAACCCAAGCAAAAAAAAGTGGTAGGGCTATAGCCCTACCAGCCCCCCCCCCCCCCACCCCCCTCGCTGCATTTGTGGTCTTTATAATGAGGTAATACAGCGGGGAACAACTGTATCTGATGAACTTGATTGAGCCACGAGCTAGTCGGGCTGGTTTTTAAGCGATGACGTCATTCCTATGACGTCATCGGTTAATGTTGGAAAGCGGAAAAGCGATGGAATTTTTGGAATATTTGGTGTTACGATGTGATGATTACTCCCTGAATTGAACCGAAGAGCAATGGGAAGTAGGTGCATTGTTTGTATTCATTTTGAGATCCGCCATCTGAAATGAGAAAATAGATTTTTACGGCCCAATCTCAAATTTTACAACTTTCATCGCTTCATGTCGTCGTGCGAGTGGACGGGACCTGTTGTCTGTTGCGATCGACCGATCTGTAGAACCGAATAGGACTGGGAAAAGAAATCAAGTCAACTAAACAAGAAATCGTCGCGTAGAACTCAAAGTAAAATACTCCTGGGCAGTTAGAAAGGACTAATTTAAAGTATAAACGAAAAAGAAAAATTATAGTTGATGCGTTCTATAAGATTTAGTAAACAGAAATCTTTCCATTCTTTTAAAACAAAAGGTGTAAGCAATTTCAAGACAGCGTTTGACCTTGCATCGTATACCGTATATCGGATTTCACGCCAAGATAACGCAACTTTTGTTGAAGAATCACTCAGCACAGAAGTTGTCAGCATGCATTGCGTGCCGTTTATTTTTGCAAGCTGACATCTGCTAGCTGCGAGCTGCGCAAAACAAAGCCAAACCAATAAAGAAGCAAGGAAACAGGCAAATAAATAATAAAACAGCAAAGAAACAAACAAAAACAAGAAGATGCAAGCATCTTAAAACCGCGCTTTTTTAAATTAACTCCATTTTTGCTAATTAATAGGTTTCTTACTCAGAAAAGTCACGGTTAAATTAAATTTGTTTTGTACTAAGAGTCAAGGACTAGCAAAGTAGTCACGCGAGTCACACAATCCAATATTGCACCAACGCCCATAGCCGTTGTGAAATTTATGATGACGTAATGGTCTTAATCTGGAACTTCACTTGTGACATGTTTGGGCATGAATTAAACATTCTGCTATTTGACCGCTATTAATTTTACACACAAATATAAAAAAAATAAATCCGCAACATTTTCCATACATTCTTGTTTCAATTTGTTTGTACTATGAGTGAAGGACTAGCAAAGTAATCACGCGAGTCACACAATCCGAGGTTTACTTTATCCCCGCCTATCTTTAGCTTCGGGGTTTTGTCCTTCTAATGACGTAACCCCTGCACGTTCGGGCAAACTCAATTATTTACTTCAGCAAATTTTAATATTTCATTTCCCTCCAAATCTCTGAACTCACTTCGATGAAACAGCCAAAGAACTCACTTCAATTGCCTAAACCCACCAGAAATACTCGCAGAAGTGTAAATAAATTAAATTAATGACCATCGCTTCTGCCGATTTTAACTTGCAAAGAAAACACCATCTTATTTGTCACGTAGCGAAAGTGAAACCTGTAGCATCGGCGCATTCTATGGCTGACGTAATACCATTTTTAGTGTATTCAATATGCCCCCCCCGGGGGGGGGGGGGGGGTTCTCCCATGTATGGGCTATATAGGTATGTGCCGCGGGATAGGGTATGTTTTTTGAGGTTCTTGGTCCTTAAATAGGGTATCACTTTTGTTCCTTTTGGCATTGTGTTCCCGGTGTGATCCTTAGATAGGGTAGCTAAATTCTATCAACTCAAATAAACGCCTAGCTAAACGAAAACAAATTGTCTGTTAAAACTGAACTATCCGTCATTAAGTATAATAATAATAATCATTAAGTATAATAATAATACTAGCCGTTATTTGAGTCGTCACGCAATGCTTCTCCTCCCCTTGAATAGGGTGTCATTTTTCGGGTTTGGGCCTTAGAAAGGGTATCAATTTTCGTTTTCTTTATCCTTAGATAGGGTCAGGGTTTGAGAACGTTCGCGGCACACCTCTATGCGAAATTTAGGGGAGTATCCCCCCCCCCCCCCGCAATATGCCCTCTGAATCCAACGCCTCGATAACCACGTTTCAAAAATTAACTCTATTTTTGCTAATTAAAAAGTCACGGTGAAGATTATTTTTTGTACTATGAGTAAAGTACTAGCAAAGTAGTCATGCGAGTCACACAATCCGAGGTTTACGTATCCCCAGCTATCTTTAGCTTGGTGTTTTTTCCCCTACTAATGATGTAACCCCTGCACGTTTGGGCACGCTCAATTGTTTACCTTAGCAAATATTTAATTTTCCTTCAAATCTCTAAACTCATTTCGAAGAAACAGCCAAAGAATCCGCTTTAATTGCCTAAACCAACAAGAAACTCTCGTAAAATTTCAAATAAATTAATGACCGTCGCTTCTGGCGAAATAAACTTGCAAAGTAAACACCATGTTATTTGTCACGTAGCGAAAGTGAAACCTGCAACATCAGCGCATTCCATGGCTGACGCAATACTTGTTCAGTGTATTCAATATAAGCTTCGAGTCCAACGCTTCGATAAAACCAAACCATAAAGAAAACAATATCCGTAACATCTCCACGGGGAAGATTATTTTTTTTGTACTATGAGTAAAGTACTAGTAAAGTAGTCACGCGAGTCACACAATCCAAGGTTTGCGTTATCCCCAACTATCTTCAGCTTGGGGTTTTTCCCCTTCTAATGACGTAACCCCTGCACGTTCGGGCACGCTCAATTGTTTACTGTAGCAAATATTTCATTTCCCTTCAAATATCTGAATTTGCTTCGATGAGACAGCCAAAAAAATCACTTTGATTGCCTAAACCCACAAGAAATACTAGCAGAAGGGCAAACAAATTAATGACCGTCGCTTTTACCGATATAAACTTGCAAAGAAACCACAATGTTATTTGTCATGTAGTGAAAGTGAAACCTGCAACATCAGCGCATTCCATGACTGACGTAATATCTTTTTTAGTGTATTCAATATTAGCTTCGAGTCCAACGCTTCGATAAAACCAAACGAAAATATACTTTATACACAATAAAGAAAACAATATCCGTAACATTTTTTGTACATTAATGTTTCAACAGCTTTTAGTGAACAAACATCACAGGTTGCTTGATGCAAAGTCCCAATCGTGATTTGGCCGAGTGGGGGCTTGGGTCTGGTCACCGACAAAAAAAATACTACGACGACTAATAAATCCCGTGCAGAGCAAGAACCGCGCTCGGCCTATGGCCGCGCGGTTAATAAATAGTTTTCTCTAACCTCCAAGGGAAACGAAAACTGGCTCGAGAATTTGGGTGTAAGCAGGATATGGATTGCAGCGTTCCACTGAGGGAATCGGGATTTTACTGAACAATGAAAGTCCCGCAAACCCGCAAGCGGGTTTGTCAACCTCGTTTCTATGCTCATTTTCCATCCCATGAGGCATGAGCCGCGCGCTCGACAAAAAGTTCCGTCGTCCATCTTGAAAATCCATGTGTTTTGTGCAATAACGAAGCTTCGAAGCTTATAGAGTAACATGGCAGCGGTTGATGGAGGTGGATTCAATTTGGAAGATGATATTGGTGCTAAAATAAGTGGATATCGTAAAGAATACGATAATGATCGCGACGGTAGAGACGAATACGGTAAGTGGAACTATTTTCCGGTAGTATCTTTACTGCATCTTGACTTCAAATCTCCGTTAACCGATCGAGGCAGAGCGGAATGCAATAGCTCACCAGTGTAACGAACCAAATTATATATATGTAGCATGTGCTTACGAGATATTTTTAATTGGTTTCTTCTATGGCAACAAGTTTCGATGCGTTTACTGTGCATGTAAACTCACCTGAAGATTCTGTTCCCGTTATAGATTTAACTCAATTTGTTTTTTAACGTACATGCAAGCTTACATGTAAAGTCTTACATGATTTGACACTGTGTATGTATGCGGCTCAGCTTTTCACTGTGAAGAGCTGGGCCGCATACAAAACATGCATTGGGCCACCGAGACTTGTTGATAATTCAGTTTCTACAGTACTTCAGCACGACTGTAGCTCATTATCAGTGTTGTGCCAGAGTCGTATCATGTGGCATGAACAGCTCAGTCTCGTTCACTAACCCAGCTGCAAATACCGGCTTTATGTCAACTTTACGGTGGCTTTACGGAACAGTAAATCTTCTGTTTCTTGCTGTGATGTATGTGTGCATGTGTATGAATTGCTTGTATGGATTTGTAAGAATCTGAGTTGGCAGAGAATAATTATTACATGTATTAAAGTGACTTTTCCTTTTAGTATTAGTTTTAGCAGGGCCTCTGTTGATATCATTTTTAATTGTAAAGCTGAAAGAGTTACCCTGATGAAATAAAGGCTTACTTAGATGACTGTAGCATCTTTGCTACATTATCTGGTTGTCTTCAGTCACACAGAAAAGTGCTTGACAGGGATAGAGACTAACTTTTTAGGTTACTATCCCAGTGGCTAGTGACAGCTCTGGATTTACTAGTCAAAACAAGTTTTCACTAGCCAGGACCATCACACTTGTACGTAACTTATAATTGGCAGACAGCAGTTTCTGTCATTCATTAGACGTCAGATTCTTTGATATAATGGTCATACATGTTACATGCTACATGTAGTTCCTCTCTCTCAGACTCAATTTCCAGGAGTGGCTTCCTTCTACATGTACTAAGATTCCTGAAATTTTCACTAGGCAAAATGGCTAGTGAAAGCCCAAACCTACATGTAGTGGCCAAAACAAAATTTTTACTACATGTAGTCTGTGGCTCATTGGCTACCATTAGTCTCGAACCCCGCTTGAAATACATGCTTGCTCACTTATATTGGCTGATTTGGGGTGGTTCCCATGTCTAACATGTTTTTGTGTTGAATCGTGTAAGACCTGGTTTTTTTTACTGTTGTTGGAGTCAAAACGAGGTATATGTACCCTAATGCAGACTCGGTGATCTCCTGGCTTTCGATTTTTTTAGGTTGGCATCCCTGCTATAGTGGTTAGCATGACGCTAGAATAAGTTGCCAAGTTACAAATTGTAAAAGTTCTTTGTAATATCCATACGTAGCTCCTGTTGTACATATCTTCTCTTACTCTGTTGCTACATTTACATGTAGGTGGTGGAAATGACAGATCAAGAGATAGAGGTCGTGATCGAAGGCGGCGGTCAAGATCAAGATCAAGGAGCCCTAACAGGGATCGCAGAAACTTTGGTGGTGGGAGAGACCGATACAGAGGAGGAAACAGGTGATGAAAGAGTCTTTGTAAAGCTACTGACAAAGGTTGCCTGGCAAACAGTTGGGGAGTTAACAGTTGGTTAGCAGATGAGTGCTTAAAATAAGCACTGATGGATGATGAAATGTGTGGGCTTCTTTGCTCAACTTTGCTCTGAGTAGTCAGCTACACTGTACTTTTTTCTCCAAATTGAAGTAATTAAAGAAATAAATGTATTATTTCAAAGCTGTCTTGCTTAACTTTAGTCAAACCAGCTGATGCCTACCCCAATTTTTTTTTCAAATCCTGGGTTAGTTCATTATTACTGCTACTTCTTGGGGGTCCAAAAAGGAGTTCATTGAGTCATTTCCACAGTTAAAAACACTTCTACTGCACTCACTCACAGGAATGAGAGGTGAAAATGACCCGAAGGAGCATCCCAATGTGACAGATGGTATTTAAATTGTTACAGTAGCTTGAGAAAGATTCTTATCATGTATTTTGTTTCATCTTATTTTTACATGTACTGTAGGTCCCCATCACCAGTAAGAAAAAGGAGAAAGAGGTAGGTGCAATGTTTCCAAAACTACATGTATGAATTGTGACATTGTGTAATTGCTTTAAGGAGGCTCACAACGGTTTCCAGCAATTTCAAGCTCTTAAACTTTGATGGGCCAGTACTACAAATCTTTATCAGTTGCTGCTACAATAATGATACCGAACAAATGTCCAATCATCGCTGAATAAGTTGTGGTCCTTTTCATGATGTCACTGGTTACTATAGCAACAGTTTTACCCTTTAAAAACACCCTTAATTTTCCCTTTAAGTGCTTATAACTCAAAAACGAGTCCGGTGACCCCCATTTTTTATTATTGAATAATGATTGGCATGTTAAGATGCAACTTTTTGCAAAGTTAAAAAAATTTCTCCGGAGCAGTTTCAGAGCCACCTTAAATTTTCGAAAATTTAAGGTGGCTCTGAAACCGCTCCGGAGAAATTTTTTTAACTTTGCAAAAAGTTGCATCTTAACATGCCAATCATTATTCAATAATAAAAAATGGGGGTCACCGGACTCGTTTTTGAGTTATAAGCACTTAAAGGGAAAATTAAGGGTGTTTTTAAAGGGTAAAACTGTTGCTATAGTAACCAGTGACGTCATGAAAAGGACCACAACTTATTCAGCAATGATTGGACATTTGGTCGATATCATTATTGTCGCAGCAACTGATAAAAATTTGTAGTACTGACCCATCAAAGTTTAAGAGCTGGAAAGCGCTGGAAACCGTTGCGAGCCTCCTTAAGTTTTATTCAATATTGGAAGATTTATACATGCAATTTATTGATTTTAAGTGTACCTTAATTTTTTTTGTAGGGAAAGTTTGTGGGATAGGCCACCTATTGGTTATGAAACTTTGACACCAATGCAGTACAAAGCTATGAGAGGTACTTAGTTAAACTTAGTTGACATTGCCTTTTATTACTTCTGATATCTGGTGCCATACAGGGTGTATATGTTACAAAAACACATACACATTTTACTCTCATTCTTACTACCGGTAACATGTATTCTTGTCTGTTTGTCATTTATCATAACAGCCGCCGGCCAGATACCAGTCAATGCAGGAGGCCCTGTTCCTGGAGGAACAGTAAGCAGTTTACCACAAGGAAGTCAGATGACAAGGCAGGCTCGTCGATTGTATGTTGGAAACATTCCATTTGGCATAACAGAAGTAGGTTGATCAGCATGAGTAGGTCTTTAGCCTGGACTTGTAAAAGATTCCCTTCTTCCAGCATGTCGTGGCTCTGAAAATGCAAAGGCACGCTTTGTACACTGTACAGTAGTTTAATCAAAGATTAAGACCCCATACACTGTACCTTTTACATGTAAGTCTTGGTGACTGGATATGTCTTGTTTCTCTTAACGAGCATCTAAGGTTTTTCTTATTCCTTTGGCTCACATGTGCTTAAAGAAGTTTATTTACATACATGTAGGTACGTTGTATATACAGGTACATGTATCTGTTGTGAAAAAATCAATGTAAAAACGTAGATAAATTTAAACCAAAGCATATAACATGTTTACAAGACATACAGTATTATTTGTAAATGAACTGACCTCATTTTCTCCAATTACAGAACTTGATGATAGAGTTCTTCAATGCCAAAATGCAAGAAGCAAAGTTAAACACAGCCCCTGGTAATCCTGTCATTGCTGCGCAAATCAACTTGGAACAGAATTTTGCCTTTATTGAGGTACATGTACAGGCTTTGACCAATAATAAAAATTAATTATTTTTCTGTACTTCTAATTCAATTTTATCCGTCTTCAAATTTTATTTTCCTTTGTTTTAAATTGTTAGATCATACTTAACCGTACCCATTTTTCTTTAAACGTTTCAACTACAGCTCAATTAACTAAAAAATCTTGACTAGTGCATTGCAAATGACTCATTTTGCTCCTCTGTTTCTTCCAAACTTATCCAGCTTCGTTCAGTTGAAGAGACTACTCAAGCCATGGCTTTTGATGGGATCATCTTAGAGGTACTGCTTCATTGTAACAACTATCCGATT
The DNA here is from genome assembly GCA_963693305.1 of Meandrina meandrites. Classification (NCBI taxonomy): domain Eukaryota; kingdom Metazoa; phylum Cnidaria; class Anthozoa; order Scleractinia; family Meandrinidae; genus Meandrina; species Meandrina meandrites. The sequence goes on along the minus strand of OY855912.1, from coordinate 4,530,830 downwards.
GCTCTAATTCTTTTGTGACAATGTAGGAATAGTTTCCTACTGATTGTAGATCAAAGCAATCACAAAGCGCTGTGAGATTAACAAGTAACTCAGTAAACTGATTGGAGCTTGGAGCAAAATCATGCAATCATTAGCAGGTTGGAAAAATTATTGTTGGCTTTGTTAATGACGGACCAAAAAGAAAAATCTTGAACTCTCATTACCTGCAACAGTGTAATTAGTGATTGTTTAAAATTGCTCCAAGATGCATACATTTAAATTCTTTGGTTCAGAATTTTTCAAACTTGTTTGGTTTTTATTTTTCATTGTCTCAAACTTATTATCATAATCTGAAACAATGGAAAATCAAAGTCAAACTGGTTTGAAGAATTTTTAACCAAAGATAGATTTAAACCACAACACGTACATTATAGTCACTACGTCTTTTCTAGTTACAAATCTGTGCAATGTTTATTTTTAAAATGTATCAGAGCAAAACATAACTACATACATGTACATGTACATGTACAGTGTGCATAATTATGTACATGGACATGTTTGTGTATTTTTAGTAGACTGTACCTTGTTTGTGACATTGTTTTTTTGTGTGTGAAACATTTTAGGGTCAGTCACTAAAAATTAGGAGACCCAAGGACTACCAACCCATTCCTGGAATGTCAGGTATGTTATAGTCTTAAAGCTTTGAACAATTTGCTTTTCAGAAGGTACACTGTACATGTAGACATCTTTTGCCTCAGTTAATGCTACATGTTTGTACAGTTTTGTCTTTCTTAAGTCCAGGTACAGAACTTGTATTTAATGATATCGTAGCCATTTCCAGTGTCTTCTATGCATCTTTAACATAACACTTCTGTGGGTGCATACATCATGATGTAGTACAAATCAAAGGGAAGTACATGTATGTTTGAAAAGCTTGATGGCTGAGCTGCAGGCTGTATCAATTGCAGTCTGGGCATAAGGATGCTTGAAACATGTGCTGGACTGCATGTTGGGATGTGCACCTGCTCCGAAATACCTGTACATTTAACTGTTACTTTGCTTCTACAGTTCTCTCTGTGATGCTAAAATTTCTTAAATTGCAGAAACAGCCACAATTCATGTGCCAGGTGTCGTATCGACAGTTGTTCCAGATTCTCCTCACAAGATTTTCATTGGAGGATTGCCGAACTACCTAAGTGAAGATCAGGTAAAATGTGTTAGTAATAGTAATGTGAAATGGGTACCCTGGGTGTGCAGTGTGTTGACAATAGAATAGATTAATGAAATACTAATTTCAATGTACATTCCAATCCTGTTTCATTGATGTTACTGCATCAATAATCATGATATCGTCACAAGTTGTGGAGAGAATGAAAAGGAAATATCGCATGCTATGGCTGTAATAGGAATTGGAAATTTTTATTTCACCAATAATGAACATTACATTTTGTAACTTGCAACCACAACTCTTGTTATTTGTTAAAAGTGTCCAATTAACCACGAAGCTGTCTTCTGCTATCACCATTTTGATTTTGAGAAACATTAATTTCAGCTTTTTCACGAGCTTTGCTCTTCCAGAAACTGTATATCAATCAGCAACTCAAAACGTCGTAAGAGCAAGCAATGAACTAGTTAACGAGTGGAAATTCAAGTGTACTTATAAGCACCACATGAGTAGACCTCAGCAATGTGAATACTGTTAAATAAACAGGCCTTAAATTGTGAACAGAATGTAGACATTTGTCCACAGCTTATAGATTGATGGCTGAATCAACAAGAAGGCTTCCGGTGACAAGTCAAGATCAGAGCACCTTTTTTTGCAGGAAATGTTAACTGCACCAAACTAATACCAAATTTTTTTTGTTCTTTCAGCGATTGCTTTTCAGCCTATGTTTTTTTTCTAGATCAGCATACCACCTTCGGCTTATGAAAGGCATCGCTCTCGGCATCATTCTTTTTCAGCATTTCTTTTTTAGGAAGTCAACATGCAATGCCTGTTAGACTAGAGTGCAAGCATGGAATATGAATATTTCAATCACATTTTTTTTTCCCATAGAAGAGTTGGTCAAAATTTGTGCAAAAATTAATTCTATCATTATTTGTTGTTTGTACATAATATACAGCTGTACACGAACAAATGCCAGAAAATGCAAATTACTTTTCTAAACTGGACACCTGATTAGGGGAAGTTAATTGGCCATGTTGTAAACGAGCAGAGGACTGGGTACAAATATTTAAAATCAATTAAATTAAAAAATGGGGCCCGTCATCTGAAAGAGCATCCAATCATTAGTAAGTATGGATTGGAGGAACAGAAAAGTGTACCATGCCTTTGTGTTTAAACCAATAATTCTCAAAACTAATTTGGTAAACTTACTAATGTTTGGATGCTCTTTCAGATGCCGGGCCACATTTTTAATTCAATCGATTTTAAATATTTGTACCCAGACCCCTGCTTGTTTAGAACATAGCCAATATTTAACAACTAATCACTGAAGTGGAGGTGGCTAGTGGTGGATATTTACAGAGTCATGAAGGGGTGAGGTAAATATCAACCACTAGCTACTGACACTGAGGTGAATACATGTAGTTGTTTTAGTGTACACTAAAACAGTAAGATAATACATGTATAACCCAAAAAGGATTATTTTTAACTCATTTATTCCTGTCAACGATCACATTTTTCGCACGTACAAGTTGCTCGGAGTTAAATAGCAAAGGATATCCAGAAGTTTGAGTAGCCAATCAGTGCATACTAACAACGCTATCCACTGTTTTAGTATATACTAATAGTGTTTACTTTTTATTTTATTTCTTAACCAATCAATAATTATTTAGATTACAATATAATTTTATCTGTCTGTTCATTTTTACTAATTCATTTTAAAGTTCTAAGTCAGCAAGTAACTCTATGCACAACATACATGTATATGTGGCTGTACACCCCATTGCATTCCCATTTATCAAATTGTTGAAATACATGTATTCACATGTTAGACATGTACAGTGTAGCATCCAAGGTCTAGAGGCTAGCACTGAGAAGGGTTTACTTTTTTTTTCTGTACTGTAGTCTGTTCCAGACTCTTTTATTTTAGGAAACAGCATAAAAACGATAATTTTTAGGAAGAAAAATAAGTTTTAAATGGCTTTTGAGAATGCTATTTAGATATTTATTATTTAGCAAGACTCTGGAACAGTTACATGTACAATGTTGTTCAACGTAGAAAAGCCAAAACAATGGAAAGTTTTTTTTAACCCATTTTTTATGAGACTAAATTAACACATAGTAGAGAAGGAATCAACACCCAGCTTTATCCCCAAATTGACTCATCGTGTTTCAAAATGCGTACACTGAGCAAAAATTATTAAGTACTGCATAATAATGAGTAGTGATTGAAGCAACACTGACATTTTTCAATTTTATTTCCCCCTCATTTGATCCCTAGCTTAGGGGGGCCTAAAATGGTCATCAATTCTGGCTAAAGGCAAGTTCCTCTACATCGAGTGTGTGGAAAAAGGGCTTGATGAAGAGTGATGTATGCACGCTGAGTTGATTTAAAAATTTACTCAAAATTCTACTGGCAGGCATGGGTCACTTCGCACACTATGGCAGTGTTTCTTGTCAGGGCAATCAATTGCCTCTAATAAATCTTAGATGAGAAATGCTAACAAAGGTGCCTCATGTCTGCCATCAAATGGCTTTGATTTTAAGGGTTGGTTGGTCTAAGTACACACATGTGCAGGAATTGAAATTCTGAACAAACAAACAAAGAAAAACAGACCGTGTCGCATTTACATTAATTTTTGTACATGTGAATTTTGAGGTGGTGTTGCAAATCTCCTTGGCTTTGGAACTGTGCACCTTGTAATGTGTAATCATAAATTAATGTTCCATTTTGATGAGTTGCACAAATATCAAAACTGACATGGATTTATAAGTCCATCAACCTTTTAATTTCAAAGCCATTTTGCATGTAAGTAGCCTTCTGTTGAGCTGTCACATTTATCTTTGCACACCTAAATTTTATCAGCTTTCCTCTCAAAAAGGTGTGCTGCTCCGAAAACATGAAGACTGGTAATAATCATGTTGGGGTGTGCGTTGAAATACATTATTGCTGTGCTGTAGCCTGGGTAATTTGTCTACTGAGTACTTCATCATTTTAATGAAACTAAATGAAGTACATACTTTTACATGTAAATGCCTTTTACTGTGAAACTTGGAAAACAGTGAACACCTGAAATAATTATGCAATGTTATTGTGTTGCAAGAACAAAGCCAATTAGACATGAGAAAACTAAACTGCAAACAGCAATGGTTACTAGTTTATAAATGGTTTTAAGGTTTGCTCACGTGCTCTGAACTTTATTATGATTGGCTACTACACAATCAACTTTCCTGAAATGTTTCAGGGTGTTCACAATATTCTGAGTTTGTCAGTAATACATTTATATGTAAAAGAAAGACAGTGGTGTACATTTACATGTATCTTTCGTTTTGTGTACATGTACATGCTGGTCAGAATACCTTGGCTACCAGCTGCTGTGTGTTTTAAAACTCTGGGTTGTGTAATGTAACTTACTGTTATTTGGGTGTTATTTTTCGGTCGCAGGTTAAGGAGCTTTTGGCATCATTTGGGGAACTCAAAGCCTTTAATTTAGTGAAAGACAGCGCCACTGGTCTCTCAAAGGGTTATGCCTTCTGTGAATATGTGGACCTCACAATGACAGATGTGGTAAGTTAAAGTGTCTGACACAAGCAACTGCTTCATGTTGTGATTCAATTATTTTTACCAATTGTATGTTTTGGTATTTTCCTTTGTTCTGATATGTGGTAGAACACTGTATATGATAATGAGAGAAAACAAAGGAAAATACCAGATTGCAACATGGGAGAAATTGAACCAAAATGCATACAACCTCTTTGGTGGAAACTGCCCACTATTACTAAAAATAAAAATAGATTTTACCACGTGAGACCCCCCCCCCCCGCATGGCTCTGACAACAACTTTCATTCCCATCTGAAAATAAGCCGCCCTCTTCTCCCATCCCCTCCCCCACCTCACTGTATGTAAGCCCTCCCCAAGAATAAGCCGACCTGAAGGGAACATTGAGTAAATATAAGCCAGCACTTATTTTTGGAGTGTTCTGTTATACGTTTTCACTCAAGGTGGTGCCCAGAATTTTTTATGATAAGTCATTTAAATAATTTAATTTCCAATTCAGGCAATCACAGGACTGAATGGGATGCAACTCGGCGAGAAGAAGTTAATAGTTCAGAGAGCAAGTGTTGGCGCCAAGACTAATATGAATAATGTAAGTATAGTTCCATTGGAGGTCCTCATTGACACCTTACATATGTGGCTCTGCTCTATATTTTATTCATGTAAGAGTTAAAAGTGGTCAGGATGGTCATGTAATGCTCAGTTCAACTGAAGATCCCAAGGGCATCCCACTGTATGCATGAACATTAAAGTGTGCTTTGAAATACCAAGTGTGACAGTGCCTCTTTACACCGTTCAGCCACTTATTCACTACCATCAATTTGTTGAGGCAGCCTAACATACAGGTTTGTACGTGTATGTATGCTGGGAATTAAAAAAAGGCTTTGAAAGAAATTTTGTTATTCATTAAATGCCAAGCTCACGCTGTAGTACATGTAGAATACAATGGAAAGGTTAGGTACATGTAAATGTATTGACCATTTTGCCAACAAGCTACATGTACGTGTACTACATGTATGAAAAGATTTCCGGGTTCGATCAGGAGCAGCCCCCATTGTAAACACTCGAAGGACGCTAAAGTAAGTTCGTCTGGATGCAGGCTAACCAAGAGTTGAACCCGTGACCAATTGCTCTTCCACGGAGCGAAAGGATACTCGTAGGAGCAAGGCTGTTAAGAAGGTTAAAATCCGGCCAACATCCTGCATACTGTACACGCACCTGTAGGATCAGTTTCTTCTAGAAAGGAAGAATGTTTAATCCCGTTAATTCAAACTTCATGAGTGAAAAGATGCATGTTTTTTTCTCTTGCAGCCGGACGCAATGAACATGATACCCGCCCAGATGCAGATTCCTGGTCTGGACATGTCCGCCAACCTACATAACAGTGCTACAGAGGTGCTGTGCCTCATGAACATGGTGGATATAGAAGAACTCATGGATGACGAGGAATACGAAGGTAACGAGCGCGATCAAGAACTGATTTTCTCCTTACATTGTTAAGTAACTAGGTGGTGAGCAGAGTCGGAGATTGCTGGGCATCCTTCTCCCGCCCTGGTGGTGAGAGTTCGGAAAATTAATTCGTAAACTAGGGGATAATTATTAATCTGATGTACTGCCAAACTCTTAGAAGTGACTTTAAAAGATCTGTAAGGTCGTTAGTAAGTAGAATTCATATATTAACTTTGAAACTTAAGAGTTTAACAATTCCTTGCTATTACCATATTAAATTAAATTTTGTATTGCTTTGTGTTTGAAATCTTCCTGGAATTTGCAGATTTAAGTGAGAAAAGAAAGTAGAAATTCTGGTAGTCCTGAATATTTAAAGGCTTGCATTGTTTTTGTAGTGAAGGACAGCACCCACAGCGCGTATTTTATTATGAAACCCTTTTATATGTTGCCAAAATAAAAATAGCGTGCTTTCTTTGGCTGACCGTCCTTCGATTATTTCCAATTCGCTTTCTTTTTCTTTCTTTTTTTGTGCAGTTCTTAACGCTGTTACCCTATATAATTATTTTTATTTTCATCCTCAGAAATTTACGAAGATGTACGCACGGAATGTTCGAAGTATGGTAAAGTTGTCAGCCTAGAAATACCAAGACCCGTTGAAGACTTTGAACCACCTGGCTGTGGAAAGGTAATGAATGGGATTCTGTTGTTAGTTGACAACAAACGGACCACCAAGTCGCATAGACAAAGTGGTTACTAAGATAATGTATTCATGGAAAGTTCTCGGTTCGGTAAGCTAGTTGTTAGCACGTTCGTGTTCCGGCTCTGACCTAGCGGTTCGATAGCGTTATCCACCCTTTGAACAACTGAGGCCAGGTTTCTTACTGAGTTCCACCCCTTTTCAGATATATGTGGAGTTTGGATCACCCGATGACTCGAAGAATGCAGCCCAGTCCCTGGCGGGCCGAAAGTTTGCCAATCGTGTGGTAGTGACGTCATTTTACGCCCCAGAGATGTACCACAGGAAAGAGTTTCATTAGCTGATGACGCCGTGCTTGTATCGCCTTGACAACCGTTACTGTCGGTTGTACTAAGAGAGTGGGGCAGATATCTTGCAGCCCCTTTGTATAGTCTGCTGTCGTTTTATCATTCTTGTATACTCATGATATTGTAATTTAGCTGTATGAGTTATGTGGGATTTCTAGTAAAATTCTGTGAGTCATAAGAGAACACGAGTCCAAAGATGGACCTCTATGAAACAACAAAAGCGATACGAGGGATATGCATGTAATTACAATGTATCGTGTACCTTACAGATTTTTTCTAGTCGCTTAAAGGAGCGAGTCCGTACTATTTTTGGGGATCATGTTCTTTACAATCTTGTCTAGAAGTTACTTACAATCTTGTGTATGAGCTACACCTTAAGTTGATGGTTTGAAACAACGGGAAAAAAAAACACAAGAAATGTTATGAAGGAGGACGGACTGTTCAAGATTATAACGAATGGCAAAAGTAACCGACCGATATTAAACTTGAACGTGTAAACTGAGATTTCACCACTGAGTGGTATCTATACTTTTAGTTTTAAACTTGTCATTAAAGTTTGTCTTATTCCCCTAACCCTGTGTGATTCTTGTAACCTTTCAGTGTAACTCCTCAGTATGTAGGCTGTGTGGAGCGGAAGACAGAGCTCTCGTCACAGTGTTTTTTATTGTTAATTTCGGGAGCCCGTTTTTATTGTCAGTCACCTTTAAACCTTTATGTCAATGATGTGCATGGAATTATAACTTAACTCTTTGTTCCATATGTGTCAAACTGTTATTTTGTTGTGAAGCAACTTTTCTGTTTCTGTTTAGATACCTGTTACTGCCAACAGTCATTCTGCAGTTTCTTTGGAAGTTTCCTTGATAATTTTTGTGTGTGTAGATTCAAAAGAACAAAACAATGTTTTCGTATGAGGTTCAGTTGCAATATACTGTGTACGGCGGAATACCTCAAAAGAGAACTTCATGTGTAAGTAGATACAAGTTTTGTTTGTGTAGCAGCGCACATTAGCAAAGTTCGCTGCTTCCACAAGGAGATTTGTCAATTATAAGAAAAAACTTGCATTTTTTTTGTAGTAGACACGAGCAAATACATCCTGGTTTGTCATACTGAAACCCTGGCGTAAAAAATTCACGGGCAAAGAGTCGCAATCCTCGGGAAAATTCCAAGTCTCCCCTTGGTCGCTTGACTGACGTTCGTCGATCAGATATTAGCAAAGGGGTCGGCAGAGAACGTCGATTTTAATACAAGCAACCTTGAATTGGAACGAGTTGTGTAAAGACGATGATAGACGTGTGTTTCAATACAATTATATACTAGTAGTCGTCTATTTTAAAATGGCATTTGTCATTCGGGCCTGTTGGAAGCAAGGCCACCCCCTTTTGGTTTTATTTACAGTACAGTGGAACCCCGATATAACGATCCTCGATGTAACGATATCCCCGGTATAACGATGAATATGCTATGTCCCGGCAAAAGTTACAGTAAAAGGTATGGGACAGAACCCCGATATAACGATCTTCGATATAACGATATTCCCGATAAAACGATGAGAATTTAGCGTACCGAGCGTAAAATCTTCCCCGATATAACGATATTACAGTATCAGTACACATGTTTACGTTCAGTTTTGTTTCCCTTTTTACGATTCATACCACAGACTTTGTCGTGTAACCTTGAAAACGTCTTATGTTTTGCATATTGTTGAAGGACATTGTTGCGTGCTTGAAACGCTACATTTGTGAATCATTTGATACTCATTGCAAGTTTAATTAACCCTTTAACCGGCAATCGTACATATTTGTACGAAAAGCACCAGCAATGTTTTGAAAATTTGCAGCTTTCACAGATCTGGAGATATGATAGTAATAATCTCTTGTTACGACAAAGTGATAAATTTTGAAGCGTTTAAAGCCAATTAACTGGCTACAGCTCTGGCTTTTCGTTTCATATGGCTATTTGTTCTGCAGGAAATCCAAACATGCTCATTTTCTACTTCATTCGAAAACAACAAAAAACACACGTCTTTGCCTTCAAATTTTTTAATGAAAAAACAATTCTAAATCTAAAATGTTGCATTTACAGCAGACGTCAAGCCTTCTACTTTTCGTTCAGTAAGAAAATTTGCCATCAAACCTTCAACGGACTGAACAATTACCATTCGATTGGAGCTATGCTTGCCAACCCCCAGATTCTCCTATACCTGACCGAAAGGAATGCTTGGGAAATTAGACACTTCAGCGGCATGCAACACAACCTACCTCCATTTCATGTGTTTTTTATAACTGTCGAGCCAGAAATATTGCACCGATTGCATTCTTTAGAAGTCAAATCTCGTCCAAATTGCCTTGGTAGGTCTTGGAATCCAGCCACAGAACGGCCAGAGAGACAACTTCACTCATGAACAACCATGTTTCCATACATATAGTTTTGGCGTTCCAATCACCGTCAAATCATCTCTCACTCCTGGTTTCTTTCAGAAGTTTGCCTCTACCCACCATTCAAGCTTCATGATGCCAGCCTGGGGGCTTCTGCAGTGGAAAATGGCTCTAAAAACACTTATAAACCGAAAAATTACCAGATTTGAGCCGAACTGCTCGGCTTATCGAGCAAGCAACGGCCGAATGCTGACGTCACAATGAAAATTTGAGCCCTCGGTGTTACTAAACAGCGCATAGTTTCAATTAAACTTCTTATATGCGATCACGAAATTGTAGAGACTGCCTATGCTCAGAAAAACTCTTCAAAAACACAAATAAATTTGCCGGTTAAAGGGTTAATGCATCAGTCAATTGAAACCCCGGCCCCCCGACCCCCGGGACATGGCGGGGATTTAACGCGTCCAAAGCCGAGATTTAACGCACTTTTAACGGCGCGTTGGCCCCGGTGGGCGGTGGATTTAACAAATTGTCAGTAGACCGGGGCCGTGGAGCGGTGATTTAACAGAATAATAAAAGTAAAATCGGCACATTGAAGGCCAGCTTTCGCTGCACATGGAAATTGCAGCTTAAGAGGCTGGGGCTGAATTTCAAATAGACCAACGATATCGATTTAAGTTACAGTCGACTTCCGATAACTCGAACCCTCGCTAACTCGAACCTACAATTGTAGCCTCCTTCGCAGACGTTCATTGGGCTCGTCACGCAATCTTTTGGGGAGGAATGCGTGACGAGCCAAAAGAACGTCTGCGGAGGAGGCTAACTCGAACCTCGCGCTAACTCGAACCAAAATCGATTTTCCCTGGATTTCCGTCATACATTTTCTGTAATTTTACCCTCGGCAACTCGAACCTCCCGCAAACTCGAACCAATTTTCGTTTGCCTTCAGGTCATTTTCTATATAATTTTACCCTCGATAACCAGGATAACTCGAACCATGTCTGTCAATACGTGCCAAGTCAAAACAAGCAGTGTACTGTAGTCCAAAACATTGATTTTATCTTGAAATAAAAACGAGTCACGAGTCAAACCGGCCTCCGAAGCGCCACTCAAAATATGAACTGTACCACTGGGACTGTGCCATGCTGTTGACGTGCTGCAGACGTTCAGTTTGTTTGCGGAGGTTGATAACGATTCTTTCAAAGAGAGTACTTATTCTGCTGCTCTGCTTTGTTTCATTCGACCTCTTTATACTATAATCATTAACTGAAAATACAGACTGTATGAATAGTAAAACACCAGTTTCTCGTTATTTTTGATTGCTCAGTCTCAACTCCCGATAACTCGAACCGTTTTCATTTTCCCTTGAAGGTTGCAGTTATCGGGAGCACGGCAAACCCGTAAAAGAGTATATATTAGATATTAGATATGCTTATCATTTTTTACTGATGTTTTTTTAATAATAAAGTTTGTCATTCATTCGTTCATTCATTCATTCAGTCGACTGTATTTCTCCATTTGGTTCGGATGGCCCCGCTATGCGGGGCTTTTAACAGACGTCGTGGCCCCGGGGGCGGGGAAATAAGCCGTTTTTTAACACTTGGTAAGTGTTAAATTCCCCGCTAAGTCCCGGGGGTCGGGGGGCCGGGGTGTCAATTGACTGATGCATAAATATCATATCATGAGTAAAAAGAAAAAGTACATTTTAATTTTACCCCCGATATAACGATATTTTCGGTTATTTTACGGCCATATCGTTATATTTGGAGTCTCGATATAACGATACCTCGATAAAACGATATAATTTTACTGCTTCCTTGGCATATCGTTATATCGGGGTCCCACTGTATTATACTGATAGTGTAGTGTCGAGGCTCATTGATTATGGATGAGCCGATGATATATATAATGTATTCAAAAAAGTGTGATTTTGCATGTAGCGTGGTTGGCGGTTCTACATTGGCGACGAGGTAAATTTTGGAAGTTTTCGTCGAGGATTTCGTCGAGGTTTTCGATAGTAATTGGTCTCTGTGATGAAAGGAGCCGGGACAGAAAACTCAAGCGGTTCGAGCACTTCTGGAAGCGCGGGAAGCACTTCGGTCGTTTTAGATGTCGGTTGTTTGGAGCCGTTTAATCCAAAGGTAGAGCCACAGAATTTAAATCAACGATGGAAAAGATGGAAGAGGGCGTTCAATTTATACGTAACGGGGAAAGGAGTTGCGGACGACGCACAGAAAAGAGCTTTATTTCTACATGTTGCCGGAATGGACGTGCAGGAAATTTACTTCACTTTGGCCGGTGAGGATGCGAGCGGCTTCGCAGCGACGGTTAAAGTACTTGATGATTATTTCGCACCGAAGACGAACGTTCCATTCGAAAGACATTTATTTAGACAGATTGCGCAGGAAAGCGGAGAAACAGTCGATCAGTTTGTCTGCAGGCTTCGTCAACGGGCGATTAGTTGTGAGTTTGGCGCTGGCGAGGACGATTACATCCGTGATCAAGTTATTGACAAGTGTTATTCGAACCACTTGCGTCGAAAGTTCCTGGAAAAGGAGGGAGCACTAACATTGGATGATTTGTTAAGGATTGCAAGGTCGCAAGAAGCGGTCGATCGACAGTTGAAACAGTTCAGTGCGGACCAAATGAACAATCAAGCGAATGACCAAGGAAACAATCAAAAGAATGACCAAGTAAATGCAGTGGGTGGCAAGTCGGATGGTCGGAAAGCAAAGATTTGTTTTGGTTGTGGTCAAGAAGGACATTTCAGTGGAGACAAGAAGTGCCCGGCTCGTGGACGAGCCTGTAGAAAGTGCGGCGGTATTGGACACTTCAAAGTTAAATGCCCCCAGGTTCAACAACGCAGCGGTGGCGAATTAGGATCCAGGGCAAAGGTTCCGGACAAGAAGGGTGCCACTGGTGGAGGCAGGAGGGGTGGTGGTAACAGAGGTGGCGGTGGAGGCAGACGTGAACGTGGAGCGACACGAATGACAAACCTTGTGGCTGGTGGAAATCAAGGTGGAGAACCTCCCGGATTTGTTCAACATAGCCCCGAGTTTGCATTTTCAGTGGAACAGTCTTCTGGCCATGGGACACTAAGTGGTGGCTTGGTTACCCTAGTTGTCGGAGGCGTGGACGTGCCTGATGTTCTTATTGATTCTGGAGCTACTTGTAACGTGATGGGCCAGCAGACCTGGGATTTGTTGAAACTGAAAGGAATTAAATGCGAGTCTCGCAAGGCAGCCAAAGAACTGTTTGCTTATGGTAGTACGAAACCGTTACCAACTCTTGGAACTTTTACCGCAGATGTGATGTTGGCTGGAAGTAACGTTCGTTGCGGGGCTGACTTCGTGGTCGTCAAGGGAAACGGTCGAACGCTACTGGGTCGTGAAACTGCTGAGGTACTAAGTCTTTTGCGCGTTGGACCCTCACAAGCGAACAGTGTTACTAGTGGACAACTGGAGAGTGATATCCAGGAGAGATACAAGGGCTTGTTTACTGGTGTTGGTCTTTTAAGAGATTACGAGCTTAAACTCCATATTGATGAGTCTGTGAAGCCTGTGGCCAAACATGTACGCAGAATACCGTTTGGCTTGCGTGAGAAGGTTGACAAAAAGCTCGACGAGCTGCTGGAGCTTGACATTATTGAAGAAGTACCAGAGGGTCCTTCAGGATGGATTTCTCCTTTGGTGGTTGTTCCCAAGGGCGATGGAGACGTAAGGGTGTGTGTGGACATGCGTCGTGCGAACGAAGCAATCATTCGTGAAAGACACCCAATTCCTACCGTGGAAGAACTTTTGCATGACATGAACGGCAGCACCGTGTTCAGCAAAATTGACCTCAAGTGGGGTTTCCATCAGATTTTACTCTGCGAGGAAAGTCGACACATCACAACCTTTGTCACGCATAGAGGTCTGTATCGTTATAAGCGGCTAATGTTTGGTGTGACCTCGGCGCCGGAGAAATATCAGCAAATTGTCAGAGATGTGTTGAAAGGTTGCGCCGGAGTTGCGAACATTGCGGATGATCTCATTATTCATGGCAAGGATGTAGTCGAACATGACCGTTGTCTTTTTGCAGTGTTGGATAGACTGAGTGAAGTGGGGTTGACGGTGAATAGAGAGAAGTGCCAGTTTCGATTGTCAAAGCTCACGTTCTTTGGTCATGAACTGACCAGCGATGGCATAAACCCAAGTGAAGAGAAAGTTGCTGCCATTAGAGATGCACGGCCTCCTAAAGACGCAACTGAAGTACGGTCTTTCATGGGTTTGGTCCAGTACTCAGCGAAGTTCATGCCAGATGTAGCATCCGTTGCCAAGCCTATTCAAGAGTTGACTAGACAGGGCGTAGCCTTTAATTGGGGTGAGGAGCAGCAAATGGCTTTCCAGGAGCTGAAGCGTCTAATCTCTCGATCAGAGACACTGGCCTACTTCAGAACCGATTGTAGGACCAGAATTGTTGCAGACGCGTCACCCGTGGGTTTAGGAGCCGTTCTAACCCAGCAGCATGGAGAGACGTGGAGAGTTGTCTCGTATGCGTCGAGAAGCTTGACTGACGTGGAGAGACGCTACAGTCAGACAGAGAAAGAGGCATTGGCTCTGGTCTGGGCGTGCGAGCGTTTTAACATGTACGTAGCTGGGCTAAGTTTTGAGCTTGAAACGGATCACAAGCCCTTGGAACGCATCTATTCGCGCACGTCAAAGCCCTGTGCCCGAATTGAGAGATGGGTTTTGCGGCTACAAGGCTTCAATTTTAACGTGGTGTACCGACCTGGCAAGACGAACATCGCTGATGCCCTTTCCCGCTTAAACTCTGTAGAGCAGGTGGATCATGGAGAGGAGTATGACTTTGTCAGGGCCGTCGTGGAGAACTGTGTGCCTGTAGCGTTAACACCGAACGAAATTGAAGAGGCATCTTATAATGATGAGGAACTGTGCCTAGTGAAAAACTGTGTGAGGTCTGGGAACTGGGAACGGTGTACACTTGCTTCGTATGCCCACGTCAAGGACGAACTGTGCACCTATGGCGAGCTTTTACTTCGTGGCACAAGGATAGTGGTTCCCAGAGTTTTGCGAGACAAGGTGCTAAAACTAGCACACGAGGGGCATCAGGGTATCGTAAAGACAAAGTATCGGCTTCGCAGTAAGGTCTGGTGGCCGGGGATGGACAAGGATGTTGAGAAAGTGTGCAAGGTTTGCCATGGTTGTCAAGTTACTTCAGGTTGCGACCCACCTGATCCTATGTCTCGTGTTTTGCCTCCAAATGCTCCTTGGCAAGATTGCAGTACAGACCTGTTGGGACCCCTGCCCACAGGAGAGAGCATCCTGGTGGTGGTCGATTATTTCAGCAGATTTGTGGAGGTTGCCATTTTGAAGTCTACTACAAGTACAAAGATTATTGAAGCAATCTCTCCTATGTTTGCCAGATTTGGTGTACCGTTCTCTTTGAGAACAGATAATGGTCCCCAGTTCGTTTCCGAGGAATTTGAATCGTTCCTGCAAGCCCATGGTGTTGAACACCGAAGGACGACGCCTCTGTGGCCTCAAGCTAACGGCGAGGTCGAACGCCAGAATCGTTCCTTGCTCAAGTGTCTTCAGATTGCAAATTTGGAAGGAAAGAATTGGCGAACCGAGTTGGTTACCTGGTTAGCAGCGTACAGGTCCACTCCACAGACAACCACAGGCGCCACGCCATATTACCTTATGTTCGGTCGGGAGATGAGGTCAAAGTTGCCGGAGTTGAGGAGAGAGACTGTCCAGGTACCAAGGGAGGAGGTTCGTGACCGTGATTGGTCGAACAAGTTGAAAGGCAAAGTTTATGCAGATGCAAAAAGGGGTGCCACGCCTAAGTCTATTCGTGTTGGAGACGCAGTTTTGCTGAAAGCAGAAAAGTCAAATAAGTTCTCAACCAACTTCCGTTCGAGTCCTTTCAAAGTCGTTGAGAAAACGGGAAGCGAGATTACAGTCAGAAACGAAGCTGGTGTGGAATTTAAACGTAACACGGCTTTTGTGAAGAGGTACAATGATCCAGGTGATAGTGTTAGAGATGTACTACCGACCTCAGAACTGTCTGGAAGGAATCTAGTCGAGTCGTCAAGTCCAGTCCAAGCAGTACCCGAGAGTGTGTCTGGAAGCAGTACCCAAGCAGTACCCGAGAGTGTGTCGGGAAATGAAATGATACAGCCGGAAGGTCGTGTGTCGTCATCGACAGATCAGAGGAGTATTCGGAAGTCTTCAAGAGTAGTCAGGAAGCCTGCGCGTTTTCAAGACTATGTTTTGAACTAAGAGTGTCTGAAAGACCAAAAGACTTTGCCGAGTGACTTAAAGTGTCAGAACTTAGAGACTGTGTTTTAGACGTTCAAAGCATGTCTTTGTTTAGGTTTTTGCTTAAGAAAAGGAGAGAATGTAGTGTCGAGGCTCATTGATTATGGATGAGCCGATGATATATATAATGTATTCAAAAAAGTGTGATTTTGCATGTAGCGTGGTTGGCGGTTCTACAGATAGTAATTTTGAAACTTGGATAACTGACCCCTTAAAAGGTAGTTGTGCAATAAGTTCACATCTCTTACTGTATAGCATTAATATATAGATTTAGGCAGGCCTAAAAGCGGAGCTCCCATTTATCATTAGCAAATAAGTAGCCACACTATTACTAAGCTTATAGAGTGGTACAAAATAAATTAGTTTTTAATCGCTCGTGGTTAAACTTTTAAGTATAAAATATCTTACATGTAAAAACCTCTCATGGTTTTGTTGACGAAAGCGATGTCAACATAATTCGAGGTAAACCGAAATTGACGAGTGCATGCACTTTATTGGGTTCCTCACGTCCGCACGTAGGAGCACACAACAGATATCTTTGTAAAACTTTCTAAAACGTTTACTGTACACTAATTAATATACCTTTATGAGTTATTCAATGTAAAAAGGACCTTGATCTTGTTTGATTTAATACAGAACAGTAAGGGCAAAAAATCAACTCAAGGCAAAAAAAGTACAGAAAAACAAAGTAAATCGCTGCTAAACACAGTAAACCAAATGACCTCACATCATGGCAAACTGAGAAAATCACCGCAGCAAAAAAAGCTCTGCAAATTGATGGTGCGGTTTTGTAAGTCAGATTTTGTGTAAGAATTGTGATAGTTTGTGATTTGGGAAGTGGTGCACGCTCGTGCACGCTATTAAACTTAGAATAAAGCTTACAATGTTGTTTTGAACCGTCCTCTGTCTTTTTGCTGCGGTTTGGTTGCACGGTAATAATCTAATTCTGTTTTATCGTATGCGTTGCTAAATACCTAAGGGAATTTTATGCAGAGAACTGATTCAATTTTCTTCATTTCTGGTAAGCAAATATGCGGTAGGGAAAGCCCGGGCGGTAGTCTGAGCTCACTGATATGAGCCAAACACGGGTAACTCGCAACGAAATCGGCGAGATATATATTGGTTTACCCGTACAAGATTTCAAGATCATTTCAACGCACTCGCTGATAAGAGAAACAAAAGAAATGCAATCGAGTATCAAAAAGAGCGGTTGGATAATAGATCACTTAAAAATATCTTGGTGTGCAGTATCGCTGAGTAGTCTTACTCGTTTTTGTTTGCAGGATTTTTACAAATCGAAATCGTGATTTTGATCCGTGAAGCTTAATAATTTAATATTGTTTTCAAAATCCAATAATTAACATCACAGTTAACTCGACTAACTAAAACACCAAACAATTAGTCCAAATGAAACATTTAATAAACAATGTCTGTATAAAATGTACAAACATGAACAAGTTTGAGAGTGCAGCATTAATTGAATTGTAAATATTTACGAAAAGATGCGAAACCGACACAACTTCAAATTCGCTCATAAATGAAGTATAAACAGATTCTCATGCGCAACAAAAAAAGACTTATGCTTAGTGCATACATTTACGTTTGTTACCTCGTGTTTGGAGAAGGCTTGTAAATGCTGCAGGGCTAAAATTTCAAACCAGCACAATAATATCGGAAGCGAACACGCCACTCGTTGTAAGCTTACTCCAACACCACCGACATATAAGTTCTTACAGTGTTTTGATCTCTCCTTTCCTTTCGGTGTAGCTGTTAGGTCTGTTAGCAGTCTTTTGTCCATCACTTAGTGAACTTCACCGGCTCTGAGCTCACTTTTATTCCAGTTCAATTAACTTTTCAGCAGCTTTTCAGCCAAGGTCAGCCGCAGTGCTTCGACTCTCGGTGTTTTCCGATGTATATCACATTCAAGTCGGCAATTATTTCGGATCATCCCGTTAGCGGTTGTCCTAAATCATTTGGCACGAGGTTTCCATAAAGTTGATGAGTAAATAGAGTGAGAAATATTCACGAAGCACTATGTTTTCCAGCATGCTCTCTTCATGTCTTTCATTCAGGTTAAAAGGTGAACAACGTACCAACTATTTTAGCGCCTTTTCATCCAATCGCTTCGTTTAAGTTGCAATGTAATGTCCAGATCATAAGAAAACGCGAGAGAAAACAACCTGAAGCGACACAGTGTTTTAACAAATTTCTACGACAAATAAGTTAACTCTCGACAAACCAAAAAATGTTTTTGTGTTACTGTTTGCCAGGGAAGGACTCCAAATCAAGGACAAAGACAAACTCGTCCCCAGCCCTAATCGGCGCCGCGGGAGCTTCGCTATTAGCGTAGATAGTTTGCCTTTCAACTAAAATTACAGATCAGAGGCCACTTCATGAATTTTTTGGTGATTTTCCGTTTCGATATGTAGCGGTATCAGTATCAGAGTTTTAATTAACCTTAAAAGTTCACATTTCTGCCTCGTTCCTAGGCGCCGATTGGCCGGTCAGTTTGGGTGGTATGGCAGGAAACTGTAGGGAGCTAGGGGGTAGATGGTCATGAATCAGTCCCACAACGCCAAGCGATCAGCGCACAATCAATCCCATAACACAAAGCGCACCGCGCACCACCAAGCGGCGAAGCACCCCGCGCTCGCCCGAGAGAGGAGGAGAACGCCTAGGGACTAGGCTGTCTATATTCGTCCTTCAGTCTACGAGAACGGCGTCCTTATGGATTACATGCAGTGCTCAAAGTGTTTCTTTGAGGTTTTAAAAATACAGCACAAATTACACACATGCGCACTTTGCTTGAGCTCGAGTTAAAAAATTCGTTCAAAATAGCGAGCCCATCCCTGGTAAGTATTTTTTTTTACCCTTGGAAACACAACACATTTCAATTCTCTGACACCGTCTCACTTCCATTTAAGCAAATACTGAACATTTCTGATAAAATTCATGCTGCACGAAAGATAATTATACAAAAAAACTAGAGAAGAAAATGCCCCCTTGAATTCTACCGAGCGTATACAGCCGTTATTATATATATTTCAACTGACTAAAGCTTTATTTGCATGACTATTTATGGGTTAGAGACTGTTGTGAGTGTTTTGTTTACAAATACACGCACGCGCTGGCCGCACAATGAACGAGAAATTTTCAATACTGCACGAGGCGTAGCCGAGTGCAGTATTAAAAATTTCGAGTTCATTGTGCTGCCAGCAAGTGCGTGTATTTGTAAACAAAACACGAACTAACAGCCTCTAACCCTTTTAATATACAATCTGAGTACACTGCACGCAATACACAATTTCGCGAACTTTGAACAAGAATTTTTAATAAATAGAATAAGAATTCAGTTCTATCTAAGTAGCACAAAATTATACTAGCGTAGTTTAAGAATATAGAAATCACAAAAAGCCGTAGATTAATTAAATATAAGTGAGGCTTAAAATCATTCACAAAATCGTTCATAAGTTCATATTTGTTCTTTCACTATTTCTGCAAATCTGTCAGCTGAAGCCATTGTCAATAATGCACGATTTTTATGCGTTATTGTCAATAACGCACCGTCGGAGTTTGCTGACGACAGGTAAAGTAAAATCACGTGCTCGATTTTAACCAATAGCGTTGCGCACAAATGACGTCACAAATTTTGATCCCCCGGTGTGACTCAGACAAACAAATAGCTCTCCGTAAGATCAATGTATGGGAAAGCGGAGTTAACGAGCAATTCAGAGCCATATTAAGCAATTGTTTTCATAATATTATGGCCAGTCTGGCTCAGAATTCCAGAGAATACCTTAATTATTCCGCTGACAAGAGCTAAAAGTCCTAAAACGTTGATTTAAATCTCAAGGTTTGTCGGACAGAGCGGATGTCTACACATTTCGGCATTTAAATTGCGTGTAGGCCCTGCCAAATTATACTCATAGGAAAAAAAAATTGTACGAGAAATTCAGAACATTCACGCAGTCCTAAGAGGTCCATTTGTGCAACACAACAGAACTGAGCAAGGTTTTGAACTAAGCTGTACTAAGCTAAAATTAAACAAAGAAGAGCTCGTGCTGCCTTGACCCGAGAGGTCAATTTTCACAAGTTGCCGCGGCAAGTATAGGAAACATCGAACCCGGGCATCAATAGCTGCAGTCTATTACAATTATGGGAATGAAAACAGCTTTATTAAAATCAAAGTCCTTCAAACTGCAACGATTTAACTGATTTTATCATTATGAAGGCGTCTGAGTAGCGTAATATTTTCGCCCTCCATGCTATCATTCGCCGCAACAGATGGTCCCTCGCGCTTGTGCCGTCAAATTCGGGAATTTCAGGCAATTGTTGTTCATTCTAGGGCCTGAAAGAAGCAAACAGACATGTAGTATTATTCGCAATCCCTTTTTCTGTATTCTTCTAGTAAGTCGCTATCCTCCGCTAAAATTTTACGCCATCCTGAGTAACTTTGTAGTGGGACGTCGTTGCCGGATCCTCGAATAACTTATTAATTTTAGATTATTTTCTCGATACCTAGAATCTGTTTTGCACTTACTAAAGCAACACTGTCTGTTATCTACCATTCAAGTCTATCAAAAGTCTAAGCCACGAATATGTCCTTTCTCGACTCTTTTTCTTGTCTAGAGTACGTGACCGGCCTCGGGAATGGTATGAATACCTTTTGCCCCGAATTCTCCAACTCTTTTAGCGATTCCGGCCATTTTTCTGGATATCTTGAGTCTGTCTTGCACTCACCCCAACAGCAAGGTTTAGTGCCCACCATTACTCTTATATCTAGAACGATAAACCGAAGAATTGACTAAAATTTTCGCTTTTAGGTTCACAACCGCGGCTCCCGCTCATACATTTGCTTTGTTTTGATCGCAGTGTTTGTCTGACTCTGTGCGGTGGGTGTCATGGGATCTCACGCTGACAAATCTATTTTTAGTAATTGTGCGCTTCGCTATTGCCGCGGCACGTGGATTTTGGACAGTGAACGAAGATTGTATATTAAAAGTACATACAGCATTGCAAAAGCGCAAAAACTTAACTAAAGCGAAACTTATAACAATCATAATCATGTAATATTAGGAAAAAAAGCAATTACGTATATGTTACATCACTTTCATTCGATAGAAGATTATTTCGTAGAGATAGGCATCTCAAAACGAACTTCATCAGTTGAGTATCAGAATTCATTAACTTTTTGGTGGCTTGCATAGGAGGTGATTGTAGATTACAATATATACAATATAAGATAAATCAATGCGCAAACAGATAGGAGCCATCTTAACAAACGCCATGATGATGATGTGCGTAGCGGTACTAATTGACAGAGAAATAAATTAAATCAACACTTTTTGTTTTTGATCAGTCAAGCACGCTATACCTAGAGCTATTCTGCATTAACTGCCAGGGAACGTCTTTCTTATTTCAATTCTAACGAGTGATTATTATTTTTACTTCAAGATATGCTTCTGAGAACACATTACTCTGAGGAACATGGTGCTGCCGTGTGGGTCTGCTGGGTGTTGTTGTTTACATGCTCCCTGTCCAAGGATTCCGGCGTAGGATGAACTTCGTGTGCAGGGGAACCAGTGCAGCATAACAATCCTTTCATCTTTTCTCTGAATTGCTGGTTAAACAGAGCGTAAACAAACGGATTGACAGACGAATTGAACAGGACCATTGTGTTAGTAATGGCAATTGGGACTGTACCAATGTTGATGGATGCAGCCAACAGTAAGACGTAGATAGTTGAAGTCGTGCCCCAACAGATTCCAAATATGACCGTGACGACAAAGACCGTCAAGGTAACACGCTTTCGCACCTTAATGACACCCTGCGTATAGATAGATGTAAAAAGCTGAATAAAACTCTGGGATATATAGCTTCGCCGTCTTACTTATTTTCAATGTGTTATAACTGACCAAATGACACCAAAACCATATTTCGTTCTCTGCACCCTAACTTATATACGATTTAAACCCTCCGGGAATTTGATACCCCCCCCCCCCCCCCTCCCCACTCTCCCTCTCTCTTAAGACCCCAAGTTAAAGGGTTTTGAAAAGCGATAGAACTTTCACAGTTTAAACAAGTCCTATAGGGCGAAAATGATCATCAACAATTGGGAACACGCATCGATATGAAAATACGCATTTTGGTGTACGGTGGAAAGTCAACAATTGGACTGAATGATTTTTTTTCTCCGTTGCTTTTCCTGTCGGAGCGTTTTGAGGGGCTTGATGTTATAGAACAAAATTATTTTCCATTGGGTTTATTGCTAGAGCCTTAAACTTTCATCATATGTTACACATAGTGACATGCAACGTTCCTTACTGAATGACTTTTATAGGACAACTAAGAGAAATGACGAGTAGACAGAAAACATTCCTGGTAAAATGTAAATGTAAATGTAAGTGTAAATGTTGTTTATAGTGGTCACGCACTAAGCTTCGAGATAGCTAGTTTGCAGGCATGCCACTGAAACAGAGGAACCAAATATTTTAAATGAAACATAACATGGTTAAAAATCCCAACTGGCAGGAGGCAGACCAGCTGGCAAAGCGTGACCGACGATTTGAACTTGGGACGACCGTGAAACAAATCCAGCTAGTGGCAGGGTGGAGGGCTTGAACCCGGGACCTCCGGATTACAAAACCAGCGCCCTAAACCACTCGGCCACGCTGCCTCCTGGTGGATTCATTATCACTGTGTGACACTCACTTTTGGTTGTTGTGTGTGCTGATTGTTACCACCACGTTTAAACTACAACGTGTACACGACTCTGGTGTACAACACGGCCATCAGCGCCAAGGAAAGAAACGCCACAACCTGCCACGTTACACTGGTAAGCTTGCCCATCCACGAGTTTGGATAGATATACATGCAGACGTTGTTGCTCTCTATCTTCGTAATGTTCGTGTAAAGAAGTGTAGGGATATTCATTATCAAGGCGAAGACCCAAGTGCCAGGAATAATCACCTGAAATTGTGAATTGTAAACATCGAAGTAACCATGCAGTTTCAGGACCGAACATCGGCAATGGGCCATGTAAGTACCCTGGGTGTGACACAGTGTGACTCCCCACACCCCCCCCCCTCCTTTGGAAAACGCTAGCTACGCCCCTTAATTCACAGGACAGTAAGCCTTTCGTTGTCAAAATGGACTTTTTTCGACATTTACGGAGTGGCGCATTGAGTCAATTGTAACGCCATTAACGTTTTCGTCTCCAGATAATTTTGACAGAGAGCTAATAGGCAATTCAGAGTATTGTTTTTTTTTCAAGCGTTTCGACCAAATTGCGCTTAATTTATGCTAAACAACAAATGTATTCATCGGTCCTTGAAACGTGTGCGCTATTTTTCATTGATCCTTGTTTTGATTCAAGGCTCGATAAGAGCCTGCGCTGATTTGAAATCCCAGTTTGGGCGTAAATTTGTGGCTACGTGAAGGGCCAAGCTACGTTGGATCAGTAAGTAAACACAAAAACCTCATGGGAAAAAGAATTTGAAGAACGTTCTATAAACCAATCAGAGCACGAGTTTTAATAACGTTCTTCAGTAATGAAATTCCGATAATATTTTTATTTAACACTTAAGTTAAATTTTCAGTGACTCACCTTCAGTTTAGCCTTCGTAAGTTTCCATTTGTTACCATGACGATACATCACTGCAAAATATCGTTCAATGGCGACAACAACCAAAGTAATTATTGAGCAGGCTCCTCCGATCCACGCGAGGGCTCCGTCTGTCAGAAGTTTGCATAACACTGTGCCAGTCATCCCGTCTGGGTGGTGGGTTAAAGACAGCTTAAAATACACTTTTGGGGCAATGAACGTGGCATAAATGATATCCGCTGCCGCCAGGTTCAAAAGGAGATAATTTATGGGAATCCTGTGATATTTTAAAGCATATATTGAAAACAGACAAACTGTTAGGAATAGCAGAATCCTTTTAATTTATTAAGTCATGGCTAAAGTATTTAGCTATAAAAATAGATATGGAGACACTAAAAGTTGTCTTGAAATTAAAAAAATTAGGCGCGTGGTAATCAGAGTCTACCGCAAATACAGGAAATACAGGAAACTTAGTTACTAAAAAAAAAAATATCCCAGGGTTTCAGTTCACGAGTGAACTTTTCATGAAACAACAACGTCAACGATGACGACGACGATGATGATAAATAAATAAATAAATAAATAAATAAATAAATTGATTAATAAATTAATAATATCATTAAGTGTCGAGGTTGTCAAAATTCAAATTACTTAGTCGCAAGTTTAGATAACATTTTGTTTTTTTTCACAAAGAAAACATCAAGATTCGCTAGGAAAAACCCTTCCTTCATTTGAATTTCATGAACCGAACCGATGTTTACGTTTTACCGCTTTGCGATTGGTTAATAAGTTCAATGGAGAAACGTCATAACACCGTGGGGAGGGGCGAAAGTTTCGGATTGCGACTAAGTAATTTTTACCTTCCCTCCCGTGGACGTATGTGGATTTGACACCAGGCCAGGCCGCTAAGCCTAGTTTGAAACGGTCGTGTCCACTTCGAATTACACAGGAATTGCAGACCTCCGAAACCTATGGATTAGTCGTGGAAATCGGTTTATTTCAAAGGGTATGCATTGAGATTTTCCAAAGCTGTGGATTCGTGGGAGGAGGAGAGCTAACGACCTTTACGTGAGATAGGAAAAGACGCCGTTGGGACCGATTTTCGGGCTAAAAATCGCCGCTCGATCGCGGATCGATCGCCATGGCAGTGTTTCGCCTTGACTCCGTCTTAGGAAGGAAGGAACAGGGAAGAGAAAAATCGACTAAAACACCACTTCAAGACGCAAAACAGGCAAAAGGACACAGCAAATGGCAAAAGTAAGTTTATTTTGTATATTTACTGTATTTTAAGCATAAATACGGCCAAAATCGACCCAAATCCCATACAAAGCCTTATAATATTTTCAACGGTCTAGTGTTACGCAACACCAATTTATACCTACCAACCGCTCGAAACGTGAGCTTGGGCTGCCTGTGGTAAGAAAAGGAACATGACATCTGTAAACAAATTCCTCTGGCGCATGTGACATGTAGTGTTCATTAACGTAGAGGTAAAATTGTGTATATTAGTTTCTCAGGAAGGGCTCTCATTAACGACTGAAATAACCTGGCTTGTTTATATTACCGAAACTGGACCAGTAAAACGGAAACAAATTTTCTTCCTTTGAAGTGTGAAATAGTAGCTGTAACTAGGCTGTAAAAGTCCTACCTCCTTTTAACACATCTTTTCTCACCCTCTTTTTTTTTCGTTTAAAATCGTTAATTCCTCCCCTTCGGACACAAAGTTGTCGTGTTATAAAACAGATGTACGTGGAAAATTGCAACCCCCTTTTAGAGTCAACCTTGGCTTTAAAGTTGACTTCCACTCAGGTTGTCGAAAAAGTCTGTCACCATCAACAATTCTTTTCAGAACTACCCGCACGATCACACTATACGACATGATGATAATGGTGGGTTATAAACATTTGCAATGAGAAGTTATTATATGCGTATAGAGCTTACGATGTGAAGACAATAAATATAAATAAATGATTTTACTGACAAATACTGATTTTACTGATAAATATAGCTAAATGATTTTACTGATTTTACTGATAAATATAGCTAAATGATTTTACTGCCAGCTAAATGATTTAACGGTCAGTCGTTGAAGTTGCCTGATGAGTGTGGACCTTATTTTTCTGGTCCATACGAAACAGAGCTGTCGCAATAAAACGATGATTACTCCTGAAGCCTGATCTCTTGTGAAGTTATTGTTAAATAAATATTTCCATTTCTCTTTTAGAGTACCGCCAAACCTTACTCAAAGGTAATCGGGGCAAAAAAGATGCTCTACGTTTAGTCCAGTCCAGTTTTTTGTCAGCCAACCTTCGACTTGTTACTTTGGAACTTTCGAATTGCCAAGAAAACTAGAAAAATATTTTAAATCAACAGCCCAATACAGTGAAACTATATCGCGTTTTCAAGTAGTGCGGAAACTTATTTGAACGAAAATAGTGGGACGGACAGGTGGATTTTTGTACCCCCTCCACTTTTTAATTTATTGTGCGATAAGCTAAGTACTCTCTGTGAACAAATTCAACAGAACAAAAACGATGCTTACATATTGAAGCTGACTTGAAAACTACTTCATTGAGGTCATTTCAGCAACAGAGCTTTACCAAACAGAACTGACAAAACGGCTTATTAATAATTCTATGTTTTTATATAAAGACAGTCGTCGACTTTAACAAAACAAAAGAGCGCTTTAAACCCAGCAGATGTTTCATTAGTAGCACGCAAATCATGTGCTCCATGTGATATCAAAGATTTTGACATGTTTTGAAACCTTGAAATTTTAACGTTTGATTTAAACAACTGATTATAAAATGCCCACTACCATAATGAAAACTGACTTCGACCTCATGGAGGGATTCAATAGTGTTTTTTTTTTCGTCTTTCAAAAATTTCAAATGATTTATGTTCACATCCTAGTTAGAATGCGTCTAGCAGTAGATGAAAATGAAAACAGAAAGTGTAATACGCTGAATATAACCAGGACATATATATAAACTGTTCTCTTTTGTCCTAAAATATAACGCAGTCAGGGAACACCGCCCTGTTGTGTCAGTTGTAGTTGTGAATTTCTGTTTTGTTTTGTTAGTTTGTTTTCGAATTGTGTTATTTGCTTTGAGGGCTGTCCTCTCCCTTTTGGTCAGCTTATTACCCTGTTTTTCTTTTTTATTCTCGTTCATCCACGATAAAGCTGATTTTGTGTTAATTAAGAAAAGATTTGTTGCTCCGCGTTTAGGCGTCGTCATGACGCCATTATAAATAATTAAATGGAAAATATTTCAATGGCGTCATGAATACACCGAAACATAAAGCAATAAATATCTTCTTAAGTTTCGCATGAATCTGCTTTAGGAAATCTGTCTTAATTAAAAGTTTGCGTTAGGACTGCAATTTTAATAAACATTCAACTGGTCAATCTTCTCCTCGTCCCTCAATCCAAACCCTGGAATATTGGACCATATCAGGGTCGAGCAGGTGACTCACCGACAATTTAGGCCAAATTTTTAAAATAATTGTTCCCAACCACTTCGGCTAACAAAAATGGCGATCCTTGAAAATCTCATATGGAACAGGAGATCGTCTTATTGCGTTTTAAGAGTTGATATGTACAGCCAACACTCCGAGTTTCAATTCGCCGGATCACCCGTTGAATCACTCTTCAGTGTTTTTGTGTTTATTTTGAATGTTAAATAAGCAATTAACTGATTCGTGGTCTGAAACCGAAAAATCTTTGGAAAATGCTGAGAGCTCTCAGAAAATGGCACTCGTCCGATCCCTTTTTCAGTAAGGGCGGAAGAAGAGAGCAGACGTATAAAACGCGTTTGTCTGCCCGGAAGCGGACAGTCCTTGATGGAAAAGCCTGCTCACCAGCTTTAGCTTTGTTGGTTTCGTCCTGGACCGACTGCGGACAGTGGAATTTACAGATTTTGGAAAATTAGTTTGCAAACTCTGGACATGACCGAAGATTGTGACGATTTAGATATAACATTAGCAGAGAAAACATGGGAAACAAAGTCTGAAGACATGTGAATAACGAGGAACTTAGTTATTAATGTAATCATAAGTTTCCCACAGTCAGACAGCCCTTTTTGATTACCACTGTTTTAAGGAGGCTCACAATGGTTTCCAGCACTTTTCCAGTTCTTAAACTTTGATGAGTCAGTACTACAAATCGTTATCAGTTGCTGCTACAATAATGATATCAAACAAATTTCCGATCATTGCTGAACAAGTTGTAGCCATTTTCATGACGTCATTGGTTACCATAGCAACAGTTTAGCCTGTTAAAAACACCCTTAATTTTGCCTTTAAGTGCTAAAAACTCAAAAACGAGCACGGTGACCCCCATTTTTTAGTCTAATGCGCATGCGCTTTAGACTCTATGTAGTGGAAAAAAAGCTGTTAGCAATCCCAAGGGAATGGTTCGGGATCGATAATCGTCCGGTGTAATTGTGCTTAAACAATAGCCCGCCTCATTGCGGGCTTGGTGCGGTGATCGTAATCCAATCAGGAAGCAAGGATGTTGTTAACGAAGCAACGGTCGAACGGAGCTCGAGCACGACACGCACTTGTAAAAAAAATTGTCATGTAGGTAATTGGAATAAATATTTTACAGTGCAAAATAATATGAATCCTCGTTTTCAAGTGTGAAGCAACTGAAAATGTTCTCCTTCCAGCTACATGTCTTTTTATAATCTGTGGGAAACGCAACGTGAAATCGACATCTTTTGATGAAAAAAATCCGCAGGTGACATTTGTGTTCATAAACAAAAAATAACTTTGAAAAAAAAATGGAAAATTAAATAAAAGTGTAGTCAGAAATTGATTGTTCAATTCAACTGATGCAGGATTTCATTCACAGAATGCAGCTTTCATTAAAAAGAGTTTTTGTGATTTAGGATATTTAGAATACTAAATAAGCGGCTGTATCTTGTCTATCTATGGGGCGGACCATTATTTTTTTGGTAGCAGGGGGATGAAAAACAGTTTTTTTTTCTGTATCGTTGTCTGTGAAAACATTTTTTCCGGTGTCATCTTCCTGCAGACAATTTTTTTTCATGCCTGCAAAAAATTTAGTTGGGCTTTTTTTGCTTTTGCAAACAAATTTTTCAGGATTCCCCCCACCCCCACCCCCCCCCCCCCCTAAATCTGGACGATCTTCCTGTGGTCTACAACATGAATAAATATATATAAATATATATACTTAAGAGAACAAATATTATCGACTTCTTCTGAACCACTCTTACTACCAAACCTCTGCTACACCTCTTGCTCTATGCCGTAAATACCGAAACTACTTCAACATATTTCAACCGCACTAACAATCCATGACGCATTAGACTCATGTACCCACTGGGTACTATTTTTTATTATTGAATAATGATTAGCATGATAAGATGCAACTTTTTGCAAAGTTTAAAAAAATTCTATCTAGCGGTTATAGAGCCACCTTAAATTTTCGGAAATTTAAGGTGGCTCTGAAACTGCTAGATAGAAATTTTTTAACTTTACAAAAAGTTGCATCTTATCATGCTAATCATTATTCAATAATAGAAAATGGGGGTCACCGTGCTCGTTTTTGAGTTATAAACACTTAAAGGCAAAGTTAAGGGTGTTTTTAACAGGCTAAACTGTTGCTATGGTAACCAATGACGTCATGAAATTGGCTACAACTTGTTCAGCAATGATTGGACATTTTTTTTTATATCATTATTGTAGTAGCAACTGATAACGATTTGTAGCACTGACCCATCAAAGTTTAAGAACTGGAAAAGTGCTGGAAACCATTGTGAGCCTCCTTAACTGCCACTAATTATTTTACCTACGTTTAAATTTATAAATTCGAGCTTACGTTTATATTGATTCCTCCGTATTTAACACGGAAAGCGCGGACTTGACACAGGCCAATCACCATTCTCGTCCCCATAGCCCTTTTCGCTTCTCTTAGCGGGCAGGGCCTTGGCACGGAGAAACGAAGGGCTCTGGAGACAAAGGATTTCCAGTCCTGGATTCTAGGACTTCCGGTCTTCATGTAGGCAGTCGCCATATTTCTATATATTGTATGGGAGAGTCATGCCGTCTTTTACTTCCGCCCAGGGTCTCTTTGTTTCAAACGACCAATAAAAAAATCGAATTAATTCAAAAATCCCACGTGTTGGTTATAGGCAATGAATGTATAATACATTCTAAACGTAAAAGAAAAATAGTTAGGAGCTATGATATAAACAACACCATGACATGCGTACTACACAGTTTTAAGTCATATATTTCGTCGTTCTTATTTAAATTCTAATTAGTGCTCATTATCCTTCAAAATGTGGTTGTCGTTTTGAAACACTGAGAACACATCACTCTGAGGAACATTGTGCTGCGTGTGAGTGGGGTGGGTGGTGTTGTCTGCAAGCCGCTATGTCCAGCGCTTCCGGCCAAGGATGAACCTCGTGTGTAGAGGAACCAGCGCAGCATAACATTCCTTTCATTTTCTTCCTAAATTGCTGGTTAAACAGAGCGTATACAAACGGGTTGGCAGCAGAATTGAACAGGACCATCGTGTCAGTAATTGCTTCTAGGACTAGACCAATTTTGCAGGATTTAACACAATTCAAGAAGTAGATAACGGAGTCCGTACCCCAGCAGATTCCAAATATGGCAGTGACAGTAACGAGCATAACTGTGACTCGCTTCCGCACCCTAAGAACACCCTGTGTATAGAGAGATGTAAATAACTGAATCACAAAATTGTCGGATAGTAGCTTCACCGTATTGCGTATGTTCAGTTTGTAATAGAACCCGCACAGCAAATAAAGATAATAATTATAATGATAATGATAACCATAACGATAGTGATAATGAAAATGATAATAACGATAATGATTATGATTATTTAATGATGCTTATTTAATGATGACGATAAAGTGTACGATTGGAGTAACAATTAATTGAAAGAAATGACTGGACATTATGCCAAAGCGTTTACTGTTGGAGCTCTTTTACTTCGGATTTGTCAACCTCGTTCCCAGGGTCTCTCTCTCCCCGCCCCCCAGAGCGAGAGAAGAGAGACCCTGGTTTGGTCTGGTCACGTGCCTTTCGGAGAATTGAAAACATCAGGGAGGGGTCCTCTAACATCAAGTATTTTGTCGCGGTGTCTTTTGTCGATTCCAAAGCTAGGCTATCATACGTGCTACGACCGTACCGCTATTACGTGTCATACTTTATAGCGGCCTTCAGGCTGTCATTTCAAATAGTATCAGAAGTCCATAACTAGAAGTCTACATCTGGTATTGGGGCGCGTGCTATGTCTTTCGCGTGTAGGCTATTTTTAGAAACTGATGTCTCGCGAGAAAATGACGTAACCCACTATTTCGACACGATTGGAGTTCTAAGTTGCGGCCGAATATTTTGGAAAGTGGCAGGTGAAATAAACCAAATCACATCAAAACACTTGACAGGCCATTCTCTTTAATTCTCACATTTCGACAGAAGTAGTATCGTAGATAGTGATTTCAAACGTCTGTTCAGTGGTATTTGAAGGCGAGTGAAAAAGCAACCCGTCGCCGGGTTTCCGTAGACAAACTCACAAAACAAACAGGTCGACTTTTTATAATTTACGAGAGAATTAATGAACAGAAGTTCCCCAAACTTTTAGTAGTTAAGTGTGTCTTTATTTTGTACAGCATATCCTCGTGTTAAAATACTGAACAACATACACAACACAATAGCTGCACACTGCGAAGTGCTCGAGAAGCACAACTTGAATTAAACTTTTGACGGATGTGAATGAAATCATCATTGTTCGATGAATTAAACTCGTATTTCTATTCATATTAAAACAAGTACATTACCTTAGTCAGTCTTTTGTTTTCATGCCGTCCTTTATATAATTCCAAAAACATGCGAAACTCGCCAAACTTGTCGTTTTCTCTGAATGTTGTTCTCAAACGAATCAAACTTCATTCTGTTCATTCCGCGCTCGATGTTGAGCGCTTCAGGGACCACGGTTTTGTTTTTCAAAATAGAACCGAACCTGTGCCAAAATGCACTTGCTCTCTTAATGCCTGTCTTCATCTTGAGAGTACCATTAATCTTAAGTGTCTTCGCATTTTGAATTTGACTCGGAATTAGTCTATCTTGCCCGCTGCCA
The DNA here is from genome assembly GCA_963693305.1 of Meandrina meandrites. NCBI lineage: Eukaryota > Metazoa > Cnidaria > Anthozoa > Scleractinia > Meandrinidae > Meandrina > Meandrina meandrites. The sequence continues at coordinate 4,499,201 of OY855912.1, read as the reverse complement.
TTTCGTATTCTGACTCCAAAACACTGAGGTCCTCTCGCTTATTTGGATGCTCCGAATTTTTACAACTTCGATGCTATCGTCATCGATGAAAGATGGCCTGATGATTCTTGTCCGGACGATTTAATTCTCACAAAACGGAAATTACGATGACCAACAAACAGAAATTTCGTAATGCCGTTCGCTCGAGGTCACTCGCCCTCTGCAGTTCTGCTTTTCTTCAAAAATTTGTTCAACCAATCAAAGGCGCGAATTACAAAATACTTCAATGTGATTGGCTACTTGTTCGCGGCAAAGCTGTTCTAAAAATAGCCTACACGCGAGGAACGCGAGGTACACGCGAAAGACATATCTCAAAGCCTATTACCAGAGATGTAGACTTCTAGTAATGGACTTCTGATAGTATCTATTCGAACGCAAATTTAAAGGTCAAGCAAGTGATGTGCCTTGAGGCAATTTATCGTCGATGAGATGTTGCCATTTTACAGTTCGTGACATTTGTATATTTGACGTATTACATAAAATTCGGTCTTTCGACCTTTTTGCTTCTCACTTGTTTCTGAAGGGTTCTATATGTTGTAATACTTGGAGGCAGTATAAGTTAAATTGAGCCGCAAGACTGTGGCCTTGCAAATGTCTTGAGGTCATAGGTCTCCACGGTTTCCTGTTTATAGCGTTTGACGCCTCCAGCGTGCTCTCGCTCTGTTATTTGCCACATGTTTGGCTAATGCGGTTTCTTTTGGATCATTTCTATTTGCAAGATATGCTTAAAGCTGTGAAAGTGGTCGCTTTTGAAGGACAAGGTCTGAAATATTCCGTGAAAATGTTGATTACTTGCATTAAATGCAATACCTGATCCGCACATATTTATCTTTGTCCGGCTTCACCAGAGACCGTTGTAGCTTTACGTCGAGAAAGCTAAATGTTGATTTAAGAGACACATTTTGTGTTGTAGAGATTATGCTTATTGCATTACTTTGATCGAGCTTTTTGTCTCTTGAGCTCGATGTTTAGGTTTTACCTCCCTTGTACGTTGTGTTACGTTCTAGCACCACATGATTCAAATAAAGATTTGAAATCTCACACGCGCAAATTTGTTGACTGTTTTGCGTGTTGTATTATGCCGCTATATGGTTCAGAGCCAAAAGAAACCACACAAGCGAAACATGTGGTAAATCACAGAGCTAGAGCATGTAGTGCCCTTCAGAAACAAGTGAGAAGCAAAAAGACCGAAACACCGAATCTAATATAATACGGCAAATATACATATGTCACGAAGGAGTCGTCTAGGTCTGTCACCCCTATTATAATTTCGAGCAGTGCGCGATTTCCTTTTGCAAATATATCCTTTGAGCAGGATAAGTCGCCAACCGATTTACACAGCCTGCAGCAATTTGAATTTACACTAGGAGACGGTCAACAAACTCGACATTTGTTGTAGAATCGCGAAAGTACTCGCCACGGACACGCACGATCCGACAACACTTTCCACTCTCCCCTGGGCTAGGTAGCGACAAACATGACACTTATGTGCCCCTCCCCCATGTTGTTTATTTGTAATCTGCTAGAATCTAGCAGACACGTGACCAGACCAAACCAGGGTCTCTCTTCTCTCGCTCTTGGGGGCGGGGAGAGAGAGACCCTGGGAACGAGGTTGCGGATTTGTTAGAATTTTATATAAAATATCATATATTACACCTATAAAATATAACAAGCAAAGTTTCCTATCGAGAATGTTTTTAGAGCAACTAACGAGAGCCTATGACAAGAAGAGACTGAAAAATCTTATTAGGTTCTATGTGAAACACTCACTTTTTGTTGGTGCGTGAGTTGATTGTCGTCGTAACGTTTAAACCACAACGTGTACACAACTCTGGAGTACAACGCAATCATCAGTACGATGGAAAGAGCTACCACGACCAACCCTGTTAGACTATTAGCCTTAGCCATCCAATCCTTAGGCCAGATAAACACGCAGACGATCTCGCTCTCTACCTTCTCGATGTCCTTAACAAGGAATTCGGGGATATTGAGTATCGAGGCGAAGAGCCAACTGCCAGGAATAATCACCTGAAATTGTAAAGTGTAAACCTCGAAATATTTATTCATGGGAAATTATTCAACCTCGTTCCCAGGGCTTTTCCCTTCTCGCCACCCACGAAGAGGGAACGAGGTTGGAAATTATTAACATTTTTGCAGCTGCCAAAATGGACCTTTTTGATATCTGTCGGAAGGAACATCAAGCCAATTGTAACGTCATCAATGTTTATGTCATAAGATATATTTTTTTTTTGTATTGCTGGTTTACACTGTCACGCCGCAAAAAGTTAATCCAAAACATTGAGTCAAAAAAAATCAAGAATATTACAGAGCACAGTATGGAAACGCCATGTTGGTGCTCATGCAGAGGGGCACCGACATGGCGGCCGGAAATCAATGAAAACATCTGGAATTCACTTCTGCTATAAAAATCGGTCAGTTCACCGTCATGAACAAGTAGACATTCACATAAACACTTCTCGCAAAACCTCAACTTTTCAGATTGTTAAAAATCACGGGATGAGGCTTATTTCTATGCATACTTCATGACAGCCTTCTGGCGGCCATCTTGATGTCGTGTTGCGTGAAACTCCGAAATTCAAAATGCTCTATCCGTATAGGCGGTGGATGTTATCGTGCTAAAAACATTTAACAAGATATATATTAAGGATTTCTAATAGCCAGTGAAGGATTAAAAGTCAGGGGTCTTACGATTCTGGATTTTAGAATTTTGATGGCGTCGCTAAGAATTGATCTTTTTTAAGCGATGACGTCATATAATGACGTCATCGGTTAATGCTGTAAAGCGAAAAAGCGATGGAATTTATGGAATTTTTGGTGTTACGGTGTGAGCGCGATTACTCCCTGAATTGAACCGAAGAGCATTGGGAACTAGGTGCATGGTTTGTGTTCTTGTTCTTGTCGTCGTGCGAGTGGACGGACGGGACCTGTTGCCTGTTGCAATCGACCGATCTTTCTAGAACCGAATAGAATTTGGAACTAACTTCAGGGATAAACGTCAGTAGAAAAGAATTCAAGTAAAACTCAACAAGAAATCACGGCGTAGAACTCAAAGCAAAATACTCCCGGGCAGTTAGAAAGGACTGATTCTATGTATAAACGAAAGACATAAATTATATTTGATGTGTTTTATTAGGTTTAGTAAACAGAAATCTTTACATTTTTTAAAAGAAAAGGGCTAAACATTTTCAAGACAGCGTTTGACCTTGTATCGTATGTCGTCAGTATCGGATGTCGCGCTACAAGATAACACAGCTTTTGTCAAACAGTCATTCAACACAGGAGTTGTTCAGGAATAAACGTCAGTAGAAAAGAAATCATGTTTAACTCAACAAGAAAGCACTGCATAGAACTTAAAGCAAAATACTCCCGGGCAGTTAGAAAGGACTAATTCTAAGTATAAGTGAAAGAGACTAATTATATTTGATGTGTTTTATAAGATTTAGTAAACAGAAATCTTTAATTTTTTTTAAAACAAAAGGGCTCATCAATTTCAAGACAGCGCTTGACCTTGTATGATATGTCGTCAGTATCAGATATCTCCCTGCAACATAACGCAACTTTTGTCGAACAATCATTCAACACAGAAGTTGTCAGCTATTTTTATTAACTTTCTTGAAATTTTCTGTCAAATTTCCTGAAAATTCTTAAAGACCCCTTGTGAAACGTCATTGCTTCTGCATGCATTGCGTGCCGTTTATTTCACGTGCCGTAGCGATTTTTGAGTTTCGACCAAATTCCGACCAACGTGCGCGCTGTTTTTCATTACACTCCGCTTTGATTCATAGTTCAATTGAAGCCTGTTCTGATTGAATATTCCAGTTTAGGAGCAAATTCGTGGCTATGTGAACGGTCAAGCTAGTGGGCCAGTGAAATAACAAGCCGGCAAAAATATATTATTGACGTCAAGCAAAATAATTTGAAGATAATTCTATGAACCAATCAGAGCGCGAGTTAAGTTTGTCAGTTACACACCTTCAGTTTAGCCTTGGTAAGTTTCCATTTGTTACCATGGGGATACATTACTGCAAAATATCGTTCAACGGCGACTACAACCAAAGTGACAATTGCGGAAACTCCTCCAACCCACGCGATAGTTCCGTCTGTCAGAAGTTTGCATAAAACTGTACCAGTCATCCCGCCTGCATGGTGGGTGAAAGAGAACTTGAAAAATAGTTTTGGGGCAATAAACGTGGCATAAAGGATATCCGCTGCTGCCAGGTTCATAAGTAGATAATTCCTGGGAATCCTGTGGTATTGAATATGATATGATAAATAAAGATTAACTGTTAGAAATAGTAGAGTAATTATTTAAGTATAAAGCACTAGCATTTTAGTTTACGAGTGAACTTTTCATGATATTTACGAGAATTGTGATGAATTACAGTGAAATAGCAAGTGACAATCTTTTCACTGAAAAATGGCTGTTTTCATTAATAAAAGCGTGCAGTCAGTCGATTGAGCAAGTAAAAAGCTTTTGCTTATACTTTTCAAAACCATAAATACTGACAAAATTTAGCCTGTTAACGGACATTTCTTGGAAATGATGAAATACAAAAAGATAATGTATTGCATTTGTCATGATTTCATTAAGCGAGATGTAATAAAATTGGCCGATATATGGTAGACATTATGACTACTGAAAGTAGCAAGAGAAAAAATGTCAAATGAGACAGTAACAACTTTATAATTTTCACGAGTTCATGGATTGATAATCGTGTTTTCGTTCTCTAGCGCTAAAAGTTTAATAAATTCCAGACGTTTCAGGACTACTGTCCCTTCATTAGTGAAAGTAGCCTTTAAAATGAGCGCGCATCATTTTATTCAAATGATGTCCGTTAGGCCTGATCGCACAACAGGCACTATCGTCATCTGCTGTGTGACCAGGGGAAAGAAATGTTTCTCGACGTGCAGGTCTCTTTTCTTTCAAAAAATCGCAGCGCCTGTCACCATGCAAGCCTTCGTCCTGCTTCGCCAATGCATGGCGGAGTGCATGCACGACAAGTAATAATACAGACGAGTGTTACTGCACGAGAACCTCTGTCGTATTGTCGGTGGTTCACCAGGGCCGGAGGTATTAATCTGGGAAGGTTGTAAGCTCTGTATAAAGAAATGAACTTTGTTTTATGGCTAAAATCAACTTGTTTCATATCATAAAAAATAAGATATGATTTTTTTCGTGCATCCTCTTATCGGGGGTAGGCGCACCATAAGCGAAGTGTCTCAATAAAATTGTGATTTCGTAAAACCGGGACCTGCTCTTGGTCCAATTGGTAAGAAAACTATTCTTATTGTAACATGCATGCTAACAGTATAGAATTAAGAATTCATGTTATTTTCAACAAATGTTTTGATCTTCAACAAGCATACGCACATGAACTTGCATTAAGAAATGTTATTATATTATAGCTTCTAGAAATACAATTGTTAATAATTTTACTCTTGACATACCTCATATCCCGATTTCTCTTTATGATCAAACAAACAAGAGAATTCCCAATGATATTTACAATGACCATTATGAAAAGTACTATGGTTAGGGGAACACCAGCAGGTTCGGACATGATCGAAGAGTGTCAGTCTTATTTAGTTCCGTTACCTGGATAAAAAAAAACACCATCAGGATTCGTAAAGCTTTCATGAACTATAAGTGATGAGGGGAGTAAAGTAAAGAGATAATAAGGGATAATGTATTGCTGGTTTTCATTGTCACGCCGCAGAAAAGTAAATCCAAAACTATTAAGTAAAATAAAACGAGAATATTACAGGTTGTAGAAAACTACCAGATATTCTGTTGGTCCAAGTCTCGGGTTTGTACGATATTCCGTACTCGAGTTATCCGTCAAAATGTTCCACAAAACTTTACAGAGCACAATATGGAAACGCCATGGCGGTAGGAAATCGATGAAAACATCTGGAATTCATTTCTGCTATAAAAAGCGGTCACTTCACCTTCATGAACAGGTAAAAATTCACAGAAACACCTCTCCCAAAACGTCAACTGTTCAATTTGTTAAAAATCACGGAATGAGGCATTTTTAAACATACGTGACAGCCTTCTGGCGGCCATTTTGATGTCGTGTGGCGTTAAACTCCGAAATTCAAAATGTTCTATCTTAAAGATGGCGGATGCTATCGAGCTAAAAACCTCCAAAAAGATCATATATATTATGGCCTTATAATAGGCAGTGAAGGATAAAAACTCAGGGGTCGTGCGATTCTGGATTTTAGGATTTTGATGACGTCACGTGAAAACCAAGAATAAAAGGTAAAGATAAAAAAAAAGAAAAAACAGAGACCATGCAGAGACCATGGACTAGGGACCAGGAACAGGCGACCAGGGACTGAGGGTTGAAAACCGGTAAAGTTTTAAACAACAAATTCAAAACAAAAGATTATAATATTATCAGGAGCCATAATGGGAGGAGACCGTAAGCGCGACATCCACGCACCCTATGATACGAGACAATTTTTATATTTTTAGAACAGGCAGACACGCGCGGATGCGTGGGTTCTCGCGTCGATGTTGCCGGAGTTGCGTGACTAGTATCATGTGATTCGCCGGTAAATCTGCCGCAAAAGACTCTGAGAGAACGACTTGACTTGAGAACGAAAAATTAATCAGTCGTTCTGTGAACCGTAAATTTTTTACGGACGCTATTTATACATTAGGCTATGCAGCTTCCGTATCGTGCTAAATTCGTCTCCTGGATTTTTTGTCAGTTAAGCACAGGACTAATCTAGAGAAGTTTTCTCAGTAAGATAATTCACCATGACTTGTTTACATTTGGATTGTACTTTGGTTAAGATGGCCCGCGGCTATTTCTGGGGAACGGAGGTTCTCTTTTCTAAATCAAGCTTTGGGCATGTAAACCTCACCCGATTTTTCTGATTTTTAGCAATCGAAAAAAAACAAATGTTCAAATTTTATAAAGCTTTAAAATAAAGAGCAAACAAGGCAAACGATCACGAGATATTAGCGCTTTTGAAAAAAATATATTTATGAAAAAAAAACGCGAATATTTTCTAAACGGGACGATAGATTTTTTCTTATCAAAGTCAACAAGTTCAAATTATCCAATTTTTAGTGTAAGCAAGTTTCAACGAAATCGGCTGAGTAGAAATTGCTGCACAGTTGACTGTTGAACTTTCGCTTCAAAATATTATGCTCGTGTATAATTGGGAGCTACAACAACGTTCAAGCTATGCTAAGATCCCATAAATTATTTGAAAGCTTAATGCCAACTTAAACGTTGCTGAAAAGTATGGAAAGATCGGAAACTCCTAGCAAAAGTTGTAAACAAATGAGGAGGAAGAGGTTTACGTTGCGGAAATTAGAATTAAAAAAAACTGCGGATTTTTTTTCTTATATTTTTAAGTATGAGAAAATACAGTTTATATGCAAACGGCTTTGTCTACTTTCGTGAATCTAGTCTCGATGAAATGCGTCGAATTTGGCTTGCCAAGATAGCTACTCCGCGTCTTCCATTTGAAAACCCTCGGGTAACAGTAAATTATTCAAACTTGCCGCATTCTCAAGATTATTTAGCACCTGGAATTGAACATGGCACGCCACATACCACATTCATTGCTAAATAAAATGCATGAATACAAAGCTCAGCCGCAATTTTAACCGTGGCATGTTTATTTCCAGGTGCTAAATAATCTTGAGAATGCGGGTAGTGTGAATAATTTACTGTAACAAGAGCGTTTTCAAAGCGCTCCAAAATTGAAGACGAAAGGTAGCTATCTTGGCGAGCCAAAGTCGAATCGGTTTCATCGAGACTAGACACACGAAACTAGATAAAGCCGTTTACACATATGCTGCATTTTTTTCATACTTGAAAATAAACGAAGAAAAATAGGTAGATTTTTTTAATTCGAAAAAAAATGAATCCTCTTCTGCTTCATTTGTTTACAACTTTTGCTGGAAGTTTCCGATCTTTCCACACTTTTCAACAATGTTTCAGCTGCACTGCGAATTATAATACAGGATACTAAAAGAAATATTTTGGAGCAGCATTAGTCGGATAAGTGACTTAAATGAAAATATTTTCATTCTGCAATATATATGTAATTTTATATGATATGAAAGTCACATGTAACTTACAACAAAGCATCAAGAAAAGGTCGAAATGGCGTATACAATCGTATTTCGGCAAAAATATGTTTTCATCCTTTTTTGCTGTCATTCTGTATTCTTTGGTTGCCCATATCGCTGCGCTGTGAAACGTTTAGAAAATTGTCTTGACCACTGTGTGATTCCTCGTACGACATGTTTAACGAGTCTTCGCGACTGGATTTGTCCGAAAAAAATACTACTGCAGACATCCGAATCACTTGAATCATCCTCACTTTCATGGCTACATTCAAAGAAGTGCTCAAGGAGACCTTGACGTAAATTAGGAGTAGAAACTGATGAAAGAAAGCCAGTGTTTACTTCACTTGCAGAGGTTATTTTGGACGCCGTTTTGTTTATATTTCTCCGCGCGACGTCCTCGCGAAATCCTCGCGGCAGTACGCGCGTGCGCCTCGCGGGATGACACGATTTGTTCTAAAAATAGAAATTTTGACCCATATCATAGGGACAAGGCCAGATCTCGCGCTTACGGTCTCCTACCATTATGGCTCCTGATATTATCGATTATTGCCATGGGTGCAACTAGGGGATGGGGGTCCTGGCGTATCCGGGATCCCCCACCCCTTAGTGAGATGATTTTTTTAGTAAACAACATACAAACCATATAATTCAGGTGGCGAAAAAGCGCGAATTCGAAGAATCCTCATGCCATAAATCTTTTCAGGACCGAACATCTGCAGTGACCATGTAAGTGCCCTGGGTTTGACATAGTGTCCCCCCCCCCCCCCCCCGCCCTTTGGAAAATCTTCGCTACGCCCCTGATTGTACATTTCCATCTAAAAAATTGACTTGAACATTCAGTAATAGCAAATAGTTACTAACTGCTTTTAAATGAAAACAAATAATCTTTACTGTTTTGTCATTAAAAGAAAACCGTGACATTTGGCAAACAATTTGCGTTATAACTGCAAAAAGTATATTGTCTAGTTCTAATCTTGACATTTGTTATGCAATTGGTTTTACTATTTCAATTTAATGCATGTACATTCCTTAAAGCCAATGTAAATCTAAAATGCGATGCCTCCTTAATTTGAATTCATTTCCTCCAAGTCTGAATATGGCGAGAAAATTCCCAACCTTCAAACCCTATCTAGCTCTAAGCCTTTGATAAACAAATCCCTCTCCTCTCACTTCCACAAACATCATACATTACAGCCTTGAAATTATACAATACTTTTATTATAGTGTCAGTAGCATTTAGCTTTAAAAAAACTAATTGGGGACACTATTTACATTAAAATATATATAAAGTTAAAAATATTTACTCTAAATTCTTATCCTCAAATAAGGTAACAGATATGTGAAATGTGCACTGGGTGATCGAATGACGCGTCCGACGCACTTTCTCGACCAATTCATTTTAAACGAGATAAAAATATGTACAGAGAGTTTTTTTTATATGAAGTTTGAAAACTCTTTACTTCATGCTTTCTTAATAGGTTTAAGGAGCATCCATAAATCATTGGTGAAGGAGTTGGCAGAATTTTGCTGCTATATGGGAAGACATCATGAGATCATGATCTGCGCAGTTGATTTCGAAGTAATATATTCAGGAAAAATACAGTGTTGATCACTGATTAAGTTGGAAGACATTAGCCTTATGAGGCTTATTTCAGGCAATGTAAGTGCGAATGTAAACGAGTGTAGTTCACGAACCCGTGTCATTTACTGAAAAAGCATCGTCATTCAGTATTTAATAATATTAAATTTCAAATGAAAAAACCTTCTCTGGCTCTTGAGATTGCTACTCAGTTTGGCAACCGACCGTTTTTAATTCTTTTAGAGAACAATGTTTCCACGTTCATTTTTCTTAACCATTGCACTCATTCTTTCTGCAGTCAGGCAGCATTTTAATAAAACACCGTTACGAAGGATACTCAAGTAACTGCTTCTGTCAGATAATGTTATTAGCCAGTTCAAGGAACTGAAGGTTCATGCTGTTTTCTCAAGCACGTAGGTTTTTGAATGGTAATGAGCAGATGACTTAATACGTGTAGTTAAAAGGAAGCAGACCAAACTATACCTGAAAGATGATACCCGTTCATCTCTGTTGGCAGTTGATCGCGTCTTCCTACATGCAACAACACTGAATTAATGCGCAGAAAGGTTGATAGATTAAGCCCCTAACAGCTGTCGAGTTTTATTAAGGCTAGAAAAGGAACATATGTAAACGAATTGCACTCGCGCATGCGACATGTAGTGGTTATTACCTTACGGTAAAATTATGTGTATTTAGGTTTCTACAAAGAGTTTTCATAATGACCTCGAATAACGGGCTTGTTTACTGAAACTGGACCAGTAAAAGGGAAGCAGTCTTTCTTCCTCGGATGTGTAAAAGAAAGCAGCTGTAACCTGGCTTTTACTCCCTTTCATATCAAACTTAGCTTATTGTTATGGTTTGAATTTTCTAACACAATGAGGCTATTGTTGTCCATCCTTAGGGATTTTCCTGTTCGGTGTCGCCAAATTACGCTCGGGTTAAATCGGATCCAGTCGGTACATTGCTGATGATGACATTTTTGTTCCTAACGGGGGCCTACTTGCCAAAGCACAGTTCAGACTAACAAGTTTGAATGTAAAGTAAAGCGAGGTTTGATGTTCAAAGCGTCGGTTCGCATTTAAAGTATAAAGGCGAGGTTTCATGTTCAAGGTCGGCTCGTTGTTCACAAGTATAAATAAAAAAAGCTAAGCAAGGTTCCATGTTCAAAGCATCGGTTGGAATGCGCGCAGGATAAGCAAGGTTTCATGTTCTAAGCGTCTGTTGGAATGTTCACAAGTTTGAATAAAAATGTTAAGCGAGGCTTTATCTGCTTTATGTTCAAAGCGCGCCCGGGAAAGCGCGTCAGTTCGGATGTTTACAAGTTTGAATAAAACGTTCAGCCACTAAAATTAATGACATTTACATACGCAATAGCAAAATAATAATGTAGCTGTGTTTGAAAGTGGAAGTAAAATTAAAATTGGCCTCGACCAAGAGAAAATGAAGGTTGAATTAGAAGCTGATTCTTTCCTCTCATGCACGAGTGATTATGAATTTCCCCTATCCTTGGATATCCAAACGAAGCTTTGGGAGCGAGATTGACATGCCGGTCATATGCGGACTCAACTATTGAATGTTTTTATTCACCAAAACGTCGATTTTGTTTAAAACGTGTATGGATATATATAGGCTTGAAATGCAGGTGTGACTTTGTCTCGCGGGATGAAGGTGATTAACATATTTTGGAGTCAAAATATAATTTTGTAAAATAAAAAAGCTGGAAATTAATATCTTATTAGCAAAGCACTAGTTTAAGCGGTTGCTAAAACGGGTACCAAGTCATTAGAGATTGTCTCCGTTACTCTCTAATTAGTTACCCTAACTCTAGGTGCAGGTAACTCTAACTTTTGGAAAACGAATCCATAACGTCTTCAGTGACTTTCAAGAATAAACAATTAACGAAGTACTTAGAACAATCTATAGGAAACTTTTGTGGAAATCCAAACCAAGGTTAATAGACAAACGCAAGCATGACCACTGATGAAAGTTACTTTTCAAAAATGAGAGCTCTTAACGAAATAAAACTAAGCGCTTTGAGGTTACAAACTCTTTGAGCGGGCTTTCGGGCCCTTGAATAACAAGACTCGCACGGAAGCTACGAAATAATAAGCAACTGATAAACTAAACGTCGTGCGGTTCGAATGTTCACAAGATTGAATAAACAGTTAAGCGAGTTTTCATTTTCAAAGCGTCTGTTCGCATCTTCACAAATTTGAATAAATAGGTAAACGAGATTTCATGTTCAAAGCGTCTGTTCGCATCTTCACAAGTTTGACTTTCATTTCACAAATAACTTTCAAGTAATATCCTATATATTTAAGACATAAAAAAGCTCCGATCTTAATCTTGCCTTAAAATCAGTCTCCAACTGAACGCGCAGCTATTGCTTTGCGGTGTATTACTTCCAAAATTGATAACTTTGGCGGAAATTATTTTAGCTATATATGTATATTGTTGGTATTCGAGAGCCTTTGACTTTACGTGTAGGATTTTTATTCAAATTGAAAATTTAACCAAGCGCTTCTCTGACAAAAAAAAAAGATAAAGTTGTTTTAACCTACTGAGTCTGTAGACTCTGCAGGCTTAGACTTACATAAATGTGTTTGCAAGAGGAATTAAACTGACATTCCCACGCGGAATTAGTAAAATGAAAATTCCTCACTTCGAATTTTCAAAGAATTATCTTACCTTACAGATGCAAACGTACGTGTCTTTTCTGTTTTGTACCGTTCTTTCGATGTTAAGCGCCCCACTGAACCAATAATTCTATCATAAAGGAAGTTCAGTCTTTCATTGACACAATTAGTAACTATGGCGACAAATAACACGGAATTACTTGAAAAGAATAATATTAGAATAATATTGATATTTTGTCAGCTGCTCCTGTATCCGAGAAAAAACACTCATTTCTCTTGTCTCTGTTTAATCTTCCATTATAAGAATTTTCAACAGTTCTTGATACAGTCTTTATTAAGGTAATTAGAGAGTAACGGAAACAATTTTCAATGACTTGGTACTCGTTTTATCCAAATTAGTCTTAACAACCGCTAAAATTTCAGCGAGTGCTTTGCTAATAAGATGTTTAATTTCTAATTATGTCTAGCTTTTCTTCTTTTGCAAAATTATATTTTGACTCCAAAATCTGTTAATCGCCCTCATCCTGCGAGACATAAGATAGCTGTCAAAGTCACAGCTGCAGTTCGTTTGCTATTACACATTTAGTACACAGCTTAATATTCACAGTTCCCTTTTACATTTCCGTTCCCCTAGATATGGGTTACGCGGGCTCTGGAGACCTATTGTACATCACCGGCTGACCGACTACATTGAGTTGTTCTATTGTTAACTTTCAAGTTCGGTTGCGAAAGGGCCATCATAGCCAGAGTTTGTTTGGCTATATTTATGGGGGCGAGGGAAGCCAGAGTAGTTTGATGACGCGCTTCAAGGATATAACTGTGCGGAAAGAGACCAGCTGACTTGTATTCAGTTAAGGAGTCTTTGAATTCCATAAGGCGTTGTCTCAAACTTCCCCCACCCACTTCCTTTTAGATGTGTCCAAGCTACAACAATCACTCCCACACCCTCCCCCATAAAGCCTAGGTTTGTAACACTCATCACTTCCGAAGAATTTGGAATTTCGCGCTCGGTAATCCTGGCTACGCGTCAGTGATTCATAACTATTGCCTTTGAAACAATACAGCCCTTTTGAATCAAACAATAGTTAAGGCCATAAAAGGAGCGAAAGCTAGACTTATTGTCCAGCCAAAATTCTAACCGAAAGTTTGATACGTTGACCGACATCCCTTTTAATGCCTTCTTATTTTGTCTTTTGAATTAAACATGTAATTTCTTTTCCTGCAGACATAAAGTTATCGTGCGTTAAACATCTAAAGTCCATTGCAATGAATCTACAACATGTTTTCTGAAAGTACGGATCCTTTTTTGGACGATCGAAAATAGTGGCAGATGGACGGATTGGGCCAAAAATAGCACGGATCGGTGGATTTGCATACCGCTCGACTCTTTATTGTGCAATACGTAGTGTCTGTTAACAAATTAAACAGAACAAAAAGCGATGCTTGCCTATTGAATCAGACTACACCATTTGAAGTGATTTCATTAAGAACAGTACTTTACCAAACAGAACTGACAGGGTGGCTTTTATGAATAATAGTATGCGTGTATAAGAAGTCATCGACTAAAACAAAACATTATTGAGCCTCTCAAACCCGCCATACGTTTCATTAGTGGCAAGCAAATCATCTGTGAACGTCTCTGAACAAATTAATCAGAACTAAAAACGATCCTTAGCTGTTCTTTTTGGTCCAGTCATGGAACAACACCCTGTTGTGTTAGTTGCAATTCTTTGCATCCATTGTATGCATTTCTGTTTTATTTTTAGTTTGTTTTCGAATTATGTTGTTTGCTTCCAAGCTGTCGTCTCTCTTTTGGTCCCTCGTACCCAGTGCAGCCGTTGCGCCACTCCAGAATTTAGGAAAGCAATGAATTTCAATTCGTTTTTCCTCCTACGCCTTCTTTGACACCGTCTCATCATGCTGCAAAAAACAGAATTCATTCAACGAATCTAGAGAATATACGCACTCTGTGTAAGGTTTGTTTGCGATATTCGGAAGGCAGATCCGTTCAATTCTATAATAGTAACTGACGTCGATTCATCAAGAAAATTCTCCCAAGAACCATATTGTACGAAGACAGAAGGTATATTCTAATTCACTAAGCTACACAGTTTTCTTAAACAGCAAACGTTAACCTGCTTAAGTTTTCTTCATCGAAATAAGAAAGTCTTTTACGTGTAATTGATAAAATGTGTTGGTTAGACACTTGTAAATATATAATATACGGCAAACTTGAGAGAAAAACAGTTAGGAGCCATTTTAAGTAGCACCACGACATGCGTACTACACAGTTTTAAGACATATTATTATTATAATTGAATTAAATTAAATTGAATTAATTTAATAGTTTTTGCTTGGTAATCAGTCAAGCACTCTGCCAAGCGTTACTGTGCCTTACCGTATAATATTTTGAAAGTTAAAGTCCACTAATTTGTGTTATGGATCGTGTTTCTTATTTAAATTCTAACGACTGATTATTATTATTATTATTATTATTATTATTATTATTATTATTATTATTATTATCCTTCAAAATGTGGTTGTCGTCTTGAAACACTGAGAACACGTCACTCTGAGGAACATCGTGCTGCTGTGTGAGTCGGGTGGGTGGTGTTGTCTGCAAGCTCTACGTCCAGCGGTTCCGGCCTGGGATGAACCTCGTGTGCAGACGAACCAGCGCAGCATAACATTCCTTTCATCTTCTTCCTGAATTGCTGGTTAAACAGAGCATATACAAACGGGTTGACAGCAGAATTGAACAGGACCATCGTATTAGAAATGGCGACTGGGACTGGACCAATGTTGTAGGATGCTGCAAACCTTAAGACGTACACAATTGAACTCGTACCCCAGCAGATTCCAAATATGACAGTGACAGCTACGACCATCAAGGTGACACGTTTCCGCACTCTTATGACACCCTGTGTTCATAGAGATGCAAACAACTGAATAAAAGTAATAAAACTAAAAATGATGATGATGATGACGATGATGTTATTGATAATAATTATAGTAATGACAATCATAACCATTACCATAATGTCAATGATAATGTTGATGATAATAATGTTGTTGATAAAATATATTTGTAAGCGTATGTATGTTTCATAACAACCCATTCCTTCCTCTACCCTGGATTATGAAAATTAAAGAAGAAGGAAAGAATACAATTTGCACTTTATCTGCTTCTTCGTACCCTACCTGATTTACCATTTGAAATAAAACCTCCCCCAGGCCTCTATTAAGTTCTTCTTTCTATTAAGACCCTTAGTTAAAGCGTCTTTGAAGAAATTGCAGTTCTTAAAAACTTCCCTCTATAGGCTTTTCTATTGTTTCATATTCTGTGAAAGCACTACTTCTTTTAAATCTTCCTCCCTGCCACTGGATTTGTTTGTGTTCAGTGTTATTTGTATATAGCCAGCTGGACAGCCTCCTGTCAGATGGGATTTTTAACAAATTTATGTTCTATTAATACTTTGCAATATATGTTTGCTTCTTCACAGTGTCCACAATTAGCAAAACAGTGCTAAATCTACTCTGACACTACAGTAATTTATTTATTTGCTTACTTATTTAATTTCTTTTACAGGGCAACTAAGAAAAATGACGAGAATTCTTGGCGGATTCTATATCATCGTGGAACACTCACTTGTTGTTGGTGGGTGAGTTGATTGTCGTCATTACGTTTAAACCACAGAGTGTACACGACTCTGGAGTACAACACGGCCATTAAGGCCATGGAAAGAACTACCATGACCAACCACGTCACACTAGTAGCCTTAGCCATCCAGTCCTTAGGCCAGAGATACACGCAGAAGATCTCGCTCTCTACCTTCTCAATATCCGTGACAAGGAATAGAGGAATGTTGAGTATTAAGGCCACAACCCAGCTGCCAGTTATAATCGCCTGAAATTATAAAGTGTAAACTTCAGAACATTGATACATTTGGGCCTAACACATTCAGTGCCAAAATGGACTTTTGTCGACATTGCCGACAAGGGGACATGACGAACAGGAACACGAACATGACATTATGACGGCGATAATGTTTACGTCACCAGATAAATTTGAAAAAGAGCCAGTAAACAATGCAAAGTATTGATATTTCGTCACGTGCCGGCGTATTTTTTTAGTTTCAAACCAAGAGTTCCGGCCAAACTATGCAAAATAACAAGTCTTCAGTCTTCGGGGAGTGTGCGCTGTGTTTTTTATTATTCCTCGCTTTTACTGCCCCCGCAGGGTTTCTGCCCAGAGGCAGAAACCCGAGGAAGCATCCATATAGTTCCCGGGTATATAGGTATAGAGCATAGGTATTTCCTTGGTATACAGAAGAAAATCTTGAATTGATCGAAGTGGGAGCGCACAGGGTATCGGGTGTGGGCGCGCACTGGGTATCGAGAGGTGTGATTATAATTAAATTTACGTGGTCATTAATCTTTCAGCCAATTGAGCTAAAAGAAAAGCCAAAAATATCGAGCGAAAGAATTGACTGTAGTAACAGTTGCGCTGAAAAAAAGAATCAATTAACAGCGGGGACAGCTATCCCAAGCTAGTTTATAGTTGAATTCAAGGCATTTGGGATTGAAAATCCAAGTTTGGGTGCAAATTTGTGGCTAGGTGAACGGTCAAGCTACGTGTGACCAGTGAAAAAGAGCAAATTTGAAAAAACTTGGTGAACCAATTAGACCGCGAGGTCTTCAGTAATGAAATTCAAGTAACATTCTACTTTGCAAATGATTTAAAGGGGCCATGAATGGTCCCTCAAAATTTTGTAGTGCTCGCAAAATTTGCTTCTGCTCGAAATGCTTACACTTGCAAAATTTTACTGAGTGCTTTTACAGGTGCTCGCATGCTCAGTTTTTAGTGGAAGTAGCTTTTCAAAAGTTCTCGTTGCTCGCGGGGATAACTTTTGTCTATGCTCGTGCTTGCAAAACAAAACGCTATGCTCGCATGAACGCGAAGACCATTTGATATCTATTTAAGTTTATCAGTGACACACCTTCAGTTTAGCCTTGGTAAGTTTCCCTTTGTTATCATGAGGATACATCACTGCATAATATCGTTCAATGGCGATTGCAACCAAAGTGATAATCGAGGAAGCTCCTCCAATCCACGCGACATTTGCATGTGTCAGCAGTTTACACAATACTATACCAGTCATCCCGTCTGGGTGAGTGAAAGTGAGCTTCAAAAAAACTTTTGGGGCAATAAACGTGGCATACAGGATATCCGCTATAGCCAGGTTCAAAAGTAGATAATTCATAAGAATCCTGTGGTATTGAAAGAATAATTTTATAATAATACAGATAAAGTGGTGGGAATAGTAGGATACTTTTATTAATTCGCTAGTTAGCTGCACAAGCTATTTAAGGAAATATGGAAA
This sequence comes from Meandrina meandrites, assembly GCA_963693305.1. Classification (NCBI taxonomy): domain Eukaryota; kingdom Metazoa; phylum Cnidaria; class Anthozoa; order Scleractinia; family Meandrinidae; genus Meandrina; species Meandrina meandrites. The sequence goes on along the minus strand of OY855912.1, from coordinate 4,481,444 downwards.
CCCTGTACCTATAGTTTTAGTTTGTAATAAAAAACGCTAGGAGCACGATAATGTTAGTCGTGCGCTAATGCAAGAAGCTTTTGTGTTGAGTAACATTCCTGGCATTCTAGTTTTACGAGTGGGCTATGAATGATTTTTTTTGGAAAAACATTATTAATGACACTGAAAAAACATGTGACAGAACTATTGAAAATGGCAACATAGAATAAAAACGCGCTAATGTTATGTAAGTTTTGTGCAGGAAGTCGACTGAAAAAGTTAAGTGATTCTGCGCATTTTTGACTTGGCAATAAATGTTAATTTAAATCTGGCCTGATATTGGACTGTTTTTCTTTAAATTTATTATTAGATTAAAAAAGTTTGTTTAGTTGCATTTGCCATGATTAGCAATAGCAGTAGCAAAAACAACAGCAACTGTCTCAAGTTAGGGATTTTAGTACTATTGTTGTTGTTATGTTTTATGGAAGAAATAGCGATTGTTTTGATCATATGAGCAGCAAACAAAGATGAATATGAAAACAATTGCTATATACTATACGGTGTAGAGGAACTAGCATTACAAAACTTTATCAGTGTCTAGAAATTCAAATGAAATTCTCGGCATACCTCATGTCTCGATTTCTCTTTATGATGGCACAGACAACAGAGTTCCCAACGATATCTGCAACGACCAGTATGGAGAGAACCGTTGTTATAGCAATAGCTGCAGCTGATTCGGACATGATGGAAGAGTGTCAATGCTAGTTCCGAGTCCTGAATAAGGATCATGATAAAGAAAACGAATAAAATTACATTAAATTTAGAAAGCAATGACTTTTAAATTAAAGTGTCTTAAAATTTCTTGTTTAATAAAAACACTTTGTTACATGTAATATAAAACCGTAATACAATTTGCCTAACTTGCAATTGTATTTGTCCAAAGATTGAGTTATGAATTCTCTTTACAAGTTGGGACACATTTCTTTGTTGGCCACTTTAGAGAAATAAGCAGTAAGCCTCAACACACTATCATCTGAGGCGGATGATTTTCTTTATTGTAAACACCTGTCCACTACCTGATCATGGATTGATCCTTGTAAGAAAAGTTATATGTTTATAGTTAACCATTATACGACAATAAATACAAATAATTATTATTATTATCAATATACGCGGCCAAATTGAAAACCGCCCTCTTGAAAACACGCGCTCTGCGGGCTGCAAATGACTCCTAGCGGGCCGTTAATGCATTAACGGCCCTGCAGCTGATTGGTTCTCGGTTCATCATCCGATGAATATTAACCAATCAGGTCACGTTTAATGACGCGGGAAAACCATTTTGGTGCGTACAGCAAATTTTGAAGTAAAAAAGTCTCGAACAGTTTCTCGCTGAGCGAATAGTGTTCGAAAAGAAAAATCAAAGCCTATTTGTTATGAATGGGACAAAATGCAGCTAAAAAATTCGGATGTAGAAGCGAAAGCACAAGGGGAAGATATAAAGAGAGCAACTTCTTGTTGTCTTACGAGAAACGAAACACAACAAAACAACGGTTCACTTCATTTTGTGTTTCTCGGGTCGAGCTAAATTAGCTGAAGCATTGCGCGGATTTTACGCCGAGGCTCAACTGGAAAATGTAAGTTCGTAAATTTTTATTATCCACTCATTTTCAGAGACACAGCAGCTCTTTTTAACTACACCTATACAATACATGGGCCTCAGTGTAGCATAGCACAAAATTTTCGACGCGAAGTACTTGTATTATTGAACATGTAAAGGTCATTAAATGTGTTAGTTTAAGCTTATATCTGGATGTTCAGGGATGTTATTTGGCCTTGTATATTGATAATAATGATAATTAAATGACTTTTTTCGGGAATATTGTTTATTTGCTCCCTTGTAGTGTCATTTGCGGCCCTTGCGCTTCGCGCTCGGGCCGCAAATGACACTACGCGGGCGCAAATAAACAATATTCCCTCAAAAAGTCATTTTATTATCCTATTATCAATATACGCGGCCAAATTGAAAACCGCCCTCTTGAAAACACGTGCTTTGCGGGCCGCAAATGACTCCTAGCGGGCCGTTAATGTATTAACGGCCCTGCAGATGATTGGTTCTCGGTTCATCATCCGATGAGTATTAACCAATCAGGTCACGTTTAATGACGCGGGAAAACCATTTAGGTGCGTACAGCAAGTTTTAAAGTTAAAAAAGTCTCGAACAGTTTCTCGCTGAGCGAATAGTGTTCGAAAAGAAAAATCAAAGCCTATTTGTTGTGAATGGGACAAAATGCAGCTAAAAAATTCGGATGTAGAAGCAAAAGCACAAGGGGAAGATATAAAGAGAGCAACTTTTTGTTGTCGTACGAGAAACGAAACACAACAACGGTTCACTTCATTTTGTGTTTCTCGGGTCGAGCTAAATTAGCTGAAGCATTGCGTGGATTTTACGCCGAGGCTCAACTGGAAAATGTAAGTTCGTAAATTTTTATTATCCACTCATTTTCAGAGACACAGCAGCTCTTTTTAACTACACCTATACAATACATGGGCCTCAGTGTAGCATAGCACAAAATTTTCAACGCGAAGTACTTGTATTATTGAACATGTAAAGCTCATTAAATGTGTTAGTTTATATCTAGATGTTCAGGGATGTTATTTGGCCTTGTATATTGATAATAATGATAATAAAACGACTTTTTCGGGAATATTGTTTATTTGCTCCCTTGTAGTGTCATTTGCGGCCCTTGCGCTTCGCGCTCGGGCCGCAAATGACACTACGCAGGCGCAAATAAACAATATTCCCTCAAAAAGTCATTTTATTGTCCTATTCGCGTTGCTCTTTCAGAAAACCACTAAACCCTCCTAAGCAAAAAGATGATATACCGATTTAAAAGAAAATTAATATCCTCAATAAGAAGTTTAGATCATAGATTCTAAGCGAAGTTCGCAGCATGGATCTTCATTATACCTTGTCCGTCCATTTCTTTTCTCGAGCATCCTTGAACCTTGTCACGGCGGAATTCTCGTATAAACAAGCAAAAATGGAAAACAATCTTGTAAAGTCGACCTAAAAGAAACAAACATCTACGTATACAGTGTATGGCGGAGAAACTATATCAAAAAAACGTTTCCGAGTAGTGCGGATCTTTTGAACGAAAATAGTGGCAGATGGACGGACTGGGCCAAAAAAGCACGGACCGGTGGCTTTATTGCAAGATACGGAAATATCTGTAAACAGATTAGACAAAACCTACAAAAAAACGATTCTTACCTATTGCAGCTGACTTACAAACAACATCATTGAGGTGACTCCGATAAGAACGGAGTTTACCAAACGGAATGGTTTACCATGTTTACTGATAACTGCGTATTTTGATATGACAAAATCGACTTTAACATAACAAAGGAGTCCTTCAAACCCAGATGTTTCATAAGGAGAGGAGTATTTATATATTTAGCATAATATAGACAAATTTGACATGTTTTGAAAACATGAAATTTTATTCAGTTATTATTTAAACAATTGATTATAAAATACCGCAACCTTACTGAGAGGTAAAATATTTTATGTTCACATTGTAATTACAGTTCATGTGTAATTTCAGTTCATGTACAGTTCATGTGTACAATCGGAAGTGGACTGTGCATTCCGAATATCATCAAAACATATTCATTACCTTTTTGTTTATAAACCATCCTGTTGTTTAGGTAGTTCGTTAAGTGCAGTAAGGACCCGTCCACACGAATCCGTTTTCGTTTGAAAAAGCAACTTTTTCTTTGCGGATTGGCCTCTAGTTCACATGTATCCGGTGAAAACGGTGATCGAAAACGCTCTCCTGAGTGGAATTTTTTGAGAACGCCGTTTTCGTGTTTTCGTATGGACGGTGAAAATCGGAACTTTTTTAAAATGAGCTTTTCTTTTTGTAACAAACTTTTTATTTGAAGAGAAAATATTACAGTCAAGCGACTCGAACCGTAGCCACCCGACTAAGTTTTTGAAATCTTTTTGACAAGTTTTTTGATTAGTTTGATGGCTTCCGGTTGCAATACGGTTCATACGAACGAATATGAAGTTGAACTGGTGATATGTAAAAAAAACTTTACCTTCCATGGCCAACACTGTTTGTAACTGTGAAGTTATCAAAAAGAGCTTTGCTTCGTAAAATAATAATAATAAAAAAAATAATAAAAAAAATAATAATAATAATAAAACACCATAAACTCTGACGTACAAAACGTATATGGACGGTTGGCTTCATATAAAATAAAATTTCCGTAAGGATCTGTGAAACGTTCAGCTTCAACCAGTTTTACAAACCCAGAAGACTTGAAATTGAAAGTTAGGTCTTACAAAAGTCTTTAAAATGCATTTCATGTAGGAAAAGTTTAGTTTGACCAAATTTTTGCCGGTATAAAATTTATTTATCGTCAGTTGAACTTCGCATAATCGCTCGTGCGAAACGTTGTTTGAAATCGTTGTTTGAAACAAACGTTGTTTGAAACTCTGACGTTTGATGACGAATCGTGAAACGGTTGATACCCGCCTTCCATTTTTCAAGGCAACTGATTGATAGCTTAAAGCAACCGGAAGCCATAAAACTCATCAAGTAATCAAAAACTTGTCAAAAAGCTGCCAAAAACCTTGTTTGGTGGCTACGGTTCGAGACGCTTGGCTGTAAAATAATTAAGATATGCCGTAAGTCCTAAAAAGTTACTGCCACCTTGCCTTTTTAAGACTTACAGCAAATCTTGTCATTACAGCAAATCTTATTTCAATATTTTTCTTTCAGTGCGGTAAATTGTTCTTTTGTTTTAGAATAGTACTTAATCGTTATGGTCAACAGAGGTCCACAAGCAAGACCTCGTAGGTTCTAAGTTAGACCATTATGTATAAACGCTTGCTGACACATTTTTTTTTTTCGAAAAACGTTGATTTGAGACGAAAAGGAGGGGGAATTTTAGATTGATTTAAGGCCAATCCGTATAATAAAATATCCGGTTTTAAACAGAAACTGATACGTATAGACGGTCGAAAACGATACGAATGGACGTGAATGTAGGACAATGTAGAATAGGAAAACACAGGGTGCCGTCACATTAAATTAGAGGACGACTTTTATTAGCGACTATTTTGAATTATAAATAAACGATCAACTGATTCGTGGTCTAGAACCGAGAAATTTTAATCTTAATCCGGAAATTGCTGGTAGCTTTCAGAAAATGGCACTTTTAATTATTTTGTATTCGGGCAGCGATCAAATGTTTCCGTTCCAGGCCTCGCATCAGGTGACCGCGTCCTTCAAATTCAAAAAAGGCCGCTACAAAACAACAGACACGTCGATAGCAAGTCAGGTTATCTTTTATTCGTTCTCTTTTCTGGTACGAGAGCACCTTGAGTCAACATAGTGAAGTGCAAATTGAGGATGGTGACCTTAGGGGCCATACTCAATTGGCGAATTTGATTTATTTTGCAAAAATATCTCTCATGATGTCGGTGGGTCTGTGTGTTGGTGACTTTCCCCTGTTTCGGAGCAGGAGAATTTTTTTTCAAACGTCAAAACTGACAGATTTTTCAATTTACGAGGCTTAGTATATGTAATAGGACTACATGCTGTCCAATTTGGAAATAATTGGATGCGAAAAAATTCCAAGGACAGCCAATAGAAGCCGTTGGGCGAGTCCAATTTTCAGTTCGAAGAAGTTTTTCTCATCCAATTATTTTTTGACACTGCCTACACACAAAAAAACTTACTTCCTACGAAATGATGCTGCAAAAAAACGCAATTCATATACCAAATCCACAATAGAAATTTGCTTATATTCATTTCATAGAAATAAGGTGATTGCTAGACTCAGAAAAAAATGACACGTTCAGATACTCGTTTACGAGAAAACGACGATTTATTTCTCTTGCGAGCCAAGCCGTAAAGAAAAAGCCGCCATTTTCTTGGTGTGCGCACTAATCACGCGTAAAATTATGCGCAGTACGGGATGCGCAATTTCAATACTGAGGAATAACCTTAAGAAGGACCCCCTTAAACAACGCGTTTTCTAATAGAAACATCTGACGCCAATTCGCTATTTTTTATCTTTCATAATGTGCTAGTCGACTTGATACACTAGAACATATCACTCTGGGGAGCATGGTGCTGCTGTGTGGATCGGCTCGGCTGGGTGGATCCCTCTGCAAGCATCATGTCCAGCGGTTGAAGGGTGGGATGAACCACGGAGGAACCAGTGCAGCATAACATTCCTTTCATCTTTTCTCTGAATCTGTGGTTAAACAGAGCGTATACAAACGGATTGACGGATGAATTGAGCAACACCAATGTGTTGGAAATGGTGATTGGAACATCACCAATGTTGTAGGTAGTAAAATAGTGTAATCCGTAGACAACTTCAGTAGTGCCCCAACAAATTCCAAATATGGCAGTGACAGTAACAACCATCAATGTGACACGCTTCCGCACCCTCGTGACACCCTGTGTTAATAGAGAGAGAAATATCTAAGTCAAAAAAATTGTCTTGCTTATGTTTAGTGTGCAATGGAAGCCGCACGGCGAATTTAAATACTCATAATAGTATCTCAAAATTTCATAATTTGGTGTTAATGTTTAGGATGCAGGACCCCTCGCTTACACTACTACTACTACTACTTCCATCACCTCCGCCACCAACACCACTACTGCTGCTACTACCACTACCACTACCACTACCACTACCACTACCACTACCACTACCACTACCACTACCACTACCACTACCACTACCACTACCATTACCACTACCACTACCACTACCACTACCGCAAGGCTTTCGACTCCGTTTGGCACGAGGGATTATTTTATAAGCTACTCAAAGTGAACGTAGGAGGAAATTTTTACAATTTAATTAAAAGCCTTTACTGCAACTCTTCATGTTCCATAAGAGTCGGAGAAAGCAAAACTCGATCTTTCTCATACTCCCGAGGTGTACGTCAAGGATGTATCCTAAGCCCCCTTTTATTTAATCTCTATATAAATAATTTGCCATATTTATTCGAAAACACTCTGTCAGATCCATTTGTACTCCCAAATGTAACGAAAGTAAACTCCCTATTGTATGCAGATGATTTAATTATACTATCAAGATCCAAACTTGGATTACAAAACTGTTTAAACGTCCTTTCTTCATATTGCGAAACATGGATGCTAAAAATCAATCCAAAGAAAACAAAAATAATGATATTTCAAAAACGCCCAAGAAAATCCATTGACATCAACTTCAACATAGGCACTGAGTCAATTGAAATTGTTCAAGAATACACGTATTTAGGTACACGTTTAACCCCAACGGGTAAATTTACTCTTGCACTCGAACACTTAAAAGAAAAAGCGATGCATGCCTTTTCTAGTATACGAAAACACTCAACTCTAAATAGACTTAGACCTAATACCGCATCCAAAATTTTTGACACAATGATATTTCCTATCTTAAGCTACAACAGTGAGATATGGGGGATGTACACTAAACAGGATTTTAAAACTTGGGATAGTTCCCCAATAGAAAAAAATTCATCTCAAATTTTGTAAACGCTACTTAGAAGTGAACAATAAGGCCTCGAACATAGCTTGCAGAGCGGAACTTGGAAGATTACCTCTAATTATCCCAATTAACCAGAGAATTATGAAATACTTTGTCTATCTAAACAACAAAGACAATGACTCAATTGTCAAACAATCTTTCCTTATGTCGAAGAATTTACAATCTATCAATAACTCCGGATTTTATTCCAATTTTATGAATTTAATAGAACACTACCATCTTCCCAAATTCGACCCGGAATCACTAGATAATGATAGAATTCAACGATACATAACCAATATGAAAGAGAAATATATATCTTTCTGGCGACACAGCCTGGAACATTCAAGGAAATTAGAATTCTATAAAGTTTTTAAAGAGGAATACTCTACATCTGATTATCTACAACAGTTAAAAAAATTTAATGAAAGACGAAATTTGGTGAAGTTTAAATTAAGTAATCACAAACTAAAGATTGAACTAGGAAGATATCAGACTGACCATATACCCAGAGAAAATAGATTATGTCCATTGTGCAAGTCAAATGAAGTAGAAAATGAAACACATTTCTTATTCGATAGTAGCAAATACTCTTTACAAAGGCGGACATTCTTTAATCGAATCAATAAAATAATACCTGACTTTGAAAGGAAATCAACCTCAGAAAGCATCCAACTTCTTATAAACTCTAATGATCATCATGTAAATAAGCTGGTGATGAAGTTTATTTCTTCATGTATGAATACACGTGATGCATTGTTATTATCAAGTAAAAGTGATGTAACTTAATTAAGTTTTAATACGATAGAATAGGATAGTTTTGTTACTTTTAGTTTAAATATGCTTTTGCAATACTGTAAATTGTGGCGGTCATGCAAATAAAGCAATTTATTACTTACTTACTTCCACTACCACTACCACTACCACTACCACTACCACTACCACTACCACTACCACTACCACTACCACACCACTACCACTACCACACCACTACCACACCACTACCACTACCACTACCACTACCACTACCACTACCACTACCACTACCACTACCACTACCACTACCACTACCACTACCACACCACTACCACTACCACTACCACACCACTACCACTACCACTACCACACCACTACCACTACCACTACCACACCACTACCACTACCACTACCACTACCACTACCACTACCACTACCACTACCACTACCACTACCACTACCACTACCACTACCACTACCACTACCACTACCACTACCACTACCACTACCACTACCACTACCACTACCACTACCACTACCACTACCACTACCACTGCCACTATCACTACCACTACCACTACCACTACCACTGCTCCAAAGAGGGGGACGAACATGGCGGGTGCACACTAAATACTGTAATATCCTCAAAATAAATCTGTTTCAAAAATGCTACAAAGCTATAATTTTGGCGAAACGTAAATTTATAATCTAATTGTTTACTGATGTTTTTCATGCAAACAAACAGTTTTTGTAACACTGATGAAAATCGCCATCCATTTATTGGTGAATTCTGTGCGACACTTACTTTTTGTTGGTTTGCGAGTTCATTGTCGTCATTACGTTTTAACCACAAATTGTACACGACTCTGGAGTACAGCACAATCATCAGTGCCAAGGAAACAACGACCATGACCAACCACGTCACACTTTTAGCCTTAGCCATCCAATCCTTGGGCCAGATATTCACGCAGATGTTTTCGTTCTTTATCTTCTCAATGTCCGTAACAAGGAAATCAGGCATATTGAGTATCAAGGCGAACACCCAGCTGCCAGGAATAATCACCTGAAATTGTAAAGTGTAACATTTATTCATAGAAAATTAAGACATTCAATGCCAAATAGTCTTTAGCCAAGTTTTTGGAAAATAGATATCGAGGCACTTGTGACGTCATAAATATTTACATCACCAGAAAATTTTGACAGAGAGCTGATAAACAAACTATTGGCCGACTTTCCTAAATGTACTGGTATTTTAAATTCGTTGAATAATAAAACAATTATCCTGCTCAATCTTGCGGAATATCATCTGATTTTAGCCAACTCAGCCTACGGCCTCGTCGGCTAAATATCCGGCGCTATTCCGCGCGATTTCGCATGATAATTGTTAAGTATCGACGAAATTTCGGCTTAAGTATGCGAAAACATAAAATTACATAATCCTTGGTGTGTCAGTGACTCACCTTTACTTTCGCCTTGGTAAGTTTCCATTTGTTGCCATGAGGATACATCACTGCAAAATATCGTTCAACGGCGATTGCAACCAGAGTGACAAACGAAGAAGCTACTCCAACCCACGCGACATTTCCATCTGTCAGGAATTTGCAAAGTATTGTACCGGTCATCCCGTTTGGTTGGTGGTTGAAAAGAAATTTTGGTGCAATAAACATGGCATATAGAATGTCTGCTATAGCCAGGTTCAGAAGTAGATAATTCATGGAAATCCTGCGATATTAGAAAACATATGATAAATGTAGTAATTGTTATTTGAAATCGTCATCAGTTCATTCAGAAATTTTGACGTTTCAAACTCGCGTAACAGTGAATTTCCTTCTTTTATTGAACTGAATTCTTTCATTGGATTATATAATAATATTTCTAAATGTCCTTGGAAACTTTGGATAAACGAGAAAATGTCGCCATTCTGTAGACGTCCTTCCGTATACTAGTAGAATTCTACTAATGTTGCGTATTTTAGTCTCGGCATACCTCATGTCTCGATTTTTCGTGATAATCAAACAAACAGCAGAGTTTCCCACGATATCTACAATGACAAGTATGGAGAGAACCGTTGTTATGGCAACATCAGCTGATTCAGACATAATTGAATGGTGCCAATAGTGCCAACGAACAGTTATTCCGTGACCTGGATGAAAACAATGCGTGAAACTTTGATAAGGTATTTAGTTAGTACAAAGTTAAACATAAAGATGATGGACAAAAACTGGGGACTAGAGACCATGCAGACAGGTGAAAGGAGAGATGTGACCCATTTCTTAAGTAAACTTAGACTATGTTGTGTGTTTGTGTGTTTGTGTATTTGTTAATTAAATCTTTAGTACACCTGAACCCTTTAAAAACTATTGTAATAAGCACTAAGGATGGCTGCCCAACCTTATTAGCCAATGATGGTTACTTTGGGCAGGCATGCACTTTATTTTATTTTTATTCTTGTGTGTTTTGTCAATTTAAATTAATTAAGAGTGCCATTTAAAGGTGGAGCCCTCGAATCAGATTGGGAAACTAATAATAAGCACTTAATGACTGGCCCCAAGGTAAATAGTGAGTTTTGTTTCCCCGAGGCCCTGAAAGGTCGAGGGAAAACACTATTCACTGTTTCCCGTAAGGAGAGTCATTAAGTGTTTTGAAATACCACTCGACTGAAAATATAAGCTCTGTTGTGTTCAGTTTTGACTCGCGTCACGTGATCCGTTCTCGTCCCACAGAAAACTTTATTTTTCGAAATACAGGAAAAACTGCGGATAACACACTTAATAGTTGTGGAAAAATTAACGAGAAAATCACTGCAGCACATTGCTCCCTTTGTCTTTTTCGTCGATTACAGCAAGCTGGTTGTGGTAGTTAAAAGTCTGCATACGAGCCCAGAACCCCATCAGGTTGTAGCTTGCCCCGGTTTCCGTAGCATGGATCTACTAGGAGTATTTCTACTGTCCCCTGGATGGGATGCTAGTCCATCGCAGGGCTACCCCAGCATTGAATTCGCCAGTACGCATTTCTACACCAGGGTAAAGACAGGCACTATGGGAGTAAAGTGACTTGTCCAAATGCAATAACACAACGCAGTGCTTGGTCCAGGGCTCGAACCCGGACCGCTCGATCTGGAGTCCAGGGCACTAACCATTAGGCCACCGCGCCTCGCATAACTGGTTAGGTCGTGACTAGAATGGATCAGAAATTCGCTGGGAGATTGGAACCTATTTCTACATATAGTGCTTCCCTTACTAAGAAATGGAAGGTAACCGAAAGCAAGTGCTTACTGGTTTCCAGTCTCCTATCGGGTTTCTGATTTTGGAGTGTCCATTCTAGTCACTACCTAACTGGCAATGAGTGATTGAAAAACTCGGACGACAGCGAAGCGGGAAACTGACTTGTTAATAAATATAGCACTCGTATGATTACAAACAGAATTGGTAGGCGATATCTTGAACACAGACGGCGCCGAGCAGGTGTCACTCCCACCCAAAAACCAGCTTCAAATGCCCAAACAATTGGCAGAAAACGAAAAAATGTATGTTTGTTGTTGGTTTTAATTTGGCGTTTTTTTTATTTTGTCTCTAATTTTTTTTTTCAAGCTTAAGTTTTATAATCTTAGCTATCAAAATGGTGATTCTAGGCGATTCTAGGTAAAGTATTTCGTTTTAAAGAGTCGAGAAACCATAATTATGATCTTAGGTATGTACCGTGTGTACAGTTGCGGTTGTCAGTCTTCCTGTGAACTTCAAGTTTTCTTTACATGATACAGAATAATAAGCTTGCGCCTCTGCTGTGTCCAATGTGGCTCATCGTACATCAATTCAAATTGAAGCCATCAGTCTCTCGGATTCTCCACGGCCAAAATTGAAAACCTACTTATCACGGCTGTTATACTGACAACAGAAGCAACTTGGCTGTTCCTTATTCTTTGTGATAGCTTATCATGCAATTGATTGAGACGTAAGAGCAAAACACAAGTCCTTGTAATGTTCGCTCACGTTGTAGAACTTACTACTATTTATGGATGTATTATAGGTACATGGATTTTTCTTAGTTTGTTACCTTTGAGAGTGGTTATTTCCCACAGGCCTTGGCAGTACTCCGGCGAATCTTTGTTGTTTTCAACAAGCCTTGCATGAATTTTAACCTTCTTTGCTCGCTATGGATTCTTCTACAAGCCTTTCCTGTGAAAACTGTAGCGATAGTCCAGATGAAACAAGTTTTCAAAAAATCAGCTATTCAGCTAAAAATATAAAATAACAAGTTGTCGAAACCGGCGACAAAAAGCATCGCGCAATATTTGCATTATTTATCCTACTCCAAGATTTGCTATGTGTTCGGCCTCCTCGCTAGCAGATTGCAGCTGTTTAGAAAAACAATCTATCAGTGATAATAGGGGCGCTGAGCGCGTTCATGGATGCCCAATTACAACTCTAAGCTCTGTGCACTTTTAATAAATGTATTTTTGTTTGATGTTTTCCTACTGTTTGTAAATTTGTTGAAATATATTGGCTACAAATCTCCTACCTCGAATTCTAATTGAACATAAAGGAAACGAGGCTGTGTATCGTTATCATTGTTAATCTAAGTTTTGGTTTATTACAAGATAAGATGTAGAGATTTGAATTACATAATATTTCGGCTCTATTTAAGAGTCATAGTCACGTGATGATATTTAACAAGTAGGCAGCTTATACTCAAAACTTTATTATCATTAATTCCTTAGAAGCTTCAATGCCACGCCGCAGGCAGTCTAAAGATGCCAAGGTGTGAAGACTGGAGAAAATGAGTATTTTCTTTTTAATAAACATTTATGAGATTCTGATTAATCAGAATGTATAGGAAATGTACCATATGGTCCGAGAACGCTTCTACCGTTTTTTGAAAGTTTTAATACAATGAAAGGAGTTAAGCTAATTCGGTACTTTATCTATATCCGAACGTTTAACATATAGGCATTGTTATACAAAACTTGATTGTTCCATTCGAGTCGACCACTTTACACTTGTTACCTTCAAACGCGGAAAATCTCATGACCACTATACACTTGGTTATCTAACGCTTAGTTCAAACGTCGAAATTCTTATGATCACTATACACTTGGTTATCTAAGGCTTAGTTCAAACATCGAAATTATTATGAGGTGAAATAATACCTATTTGGGTCGACCTAAATGATCAGGTTCGGCGGTTGATTCAGACGTGGAACATTTCATGAGCCGAATCCTACTCTGAGAGTTTAAAAAGTATTCCAAATTTGCATAACAATAAAATTAAAGCTGGGTCAACGAAATTTTTCCCAGTTTCTTATCCGCCAGTAGTATTTTTGACCCTTTTCGGTGCACCAAAATGTATTACCACTCTTTTGTTATCATTACAAAAGGGTAAAATAGCGAGTCACGAACAAAATAATGAGAAAAGGTTCGTCACGTGGAAAGTTCGACGTTTGAAGCGGGCCCTAGTGTAGCTAAGACAGGGCCTAGGAAACGAACCCATTGCCACTCTATCAATCTGCTAAATTGAAGACGGTGTCGTTGCAAGAATCTAAAATTAAAGTGCTTCGCCGTGCAGTGTAGTGCATTATAGTCTGTAGTACGGCGTGGCGTGGCTTGGTATCAGTAGTCTGTAGTGCGGCGTGGCGTGGCGTGGCGTGGCGTGGCGTGGCGTGGCGTGGCGTGGCGTGGCGTGGCGTGGCGTGGCGTGGCGTGGCGTGGCGTACATGCAAAGTAGTGTAGTGCGGTTACTTGTGTAGTTTAGCTAATTATTCACCGAAGACGTCATCTAGCCAATTTGGCAACATTAAGCTGTTCGCGACGTTCAGGTCTGGGGAGTGGGTCCCTTATAATGTTACGGGGGTTCCATACGAAACTTCCGCTAGAATTCTATCGTTCATATACAGCAGCTACATTTTTTAATGCCCAAGCAGCAAGGTTTTCTAAAACAAGCTGACATTAATCCGCTAAAGTAGGCTATAAGAAAACGACTTTTATATGTATTCGATAAAATGTGTTGTGCAGGCATCATAATTATTAGGCTATAAGAAAACGACTTTTATATGTATTCGAGAAAATGTGTTGTGCAGGCATCACAATTATTAGGCTTTAAGAAAACGACTTTTATAAGTATTCGATAAAATGTGTTGTGTAGGCATCATAATTATTAGGCTATAATAAAATGACTTTTATATGTATTCGAAAAATTGTGTTGTGCAGGCATCACAATTATTAGGCTATAAGAAAACGACTTTTATAAGTATTCGATAAAATGTGTTGTGCAGGCATCATAATTATTAGGCTATAAGAAAACGACTTTTATATGTATTCGATAAAATGTGTTGTGCAGGCATCATAATTATTAGGCTATAAGAAAACGACTTTTATATGTATTCGATAAAATGTGTTGTGCAGACATCATAATTATTAGGCTATATGAAAATGACTTTTACTTGTATTCGATAAAATGTGTTGTGCAGGCATCATAATTATTAGGCTACAAGAAAATGACTTTTACATGCATTCGATAAAATGTGTTGTGCGGGCATCATAATTATACAGTGAACATAAGTAAAGTACTTACGATGCAAACAGACGGGAGTCATCATGGCAAGCGATGCAAGCGGTATTAAGTAATAAACTGACATGCGTACTATACTGCTGTAAGTCATGTAATATCATAATTGGCAGAAATAAATTAAATAAATAGTTTGTGCTTTGTAATCAGTGAAGCACGCTATCTTCCCTAGCACTACTGAAATAGATATAGATATAGTCTAAGTAAATACTGAAGGATGGTACTTTGCCTGTTCTCTTGACATTATCGTCTTTGTTTTGTACTTTCATGTGTATATTAATGCTGACTCCTTCAGTATTTAAATCTAAGCTACCTGTTTGTCACCTTCGTCTGAAGATGATATAGAATTAAAATATCGAAATATTACAACACCAACGATTCCTTGAATTTGTTGCCTGTATTATGGCACAATGCATTTACTCGGTATCTCATTTAATTTTGAAAGTTAAAGTCCACTGTTTTCCGGATAAAGTGCAGTGAATCGTCTTTCTTAATTAAATACTTATGTGTGCTCATTTTCCTTCATAATGTGCTAGTCAACTTAAAACTCTTCAGAGCACGTCACTCTGAGGAACATGGAGCTGCTGTGTGGGTCGCGTACGTGATGCTGCCAGCAAGTTTTATGTCCTGAGCTGCAGTATTTGTAGGGTAAACCCTTGTTCCAGAGGAACCAGGGCACCACAACATACCCTTCATTTTCTCTCTGAATTGTCTGTTCAACAGAGCGTACACAAACGGGTTGATGGCTGAATTGAACAGGACCATTGTGTTAGAAATGGTAATTGGGACGTAACCAGTGTTGTACGATAAAACATAGTTTAAGACATAGACAACTTCACTCGTCCCCCAACAGATCCCAAATATGGTAGTGACAGCTATGACCATCAAGGTAACACGCTTCCGCACCCTCATGACACCCTGTGTAAAGAGAGATGTAAAGTATCTGGATCAAGACTAGACTGCGAGCAGTCTCTCTTTTGCTGAGAAATCGACGAACGCGAACGGTAAGCGGCGAAGCCGCGATGAGAGAGCGGCGAAGCCGCGATCGGTAAACAGCGAAAAGAGAGACTGCAATGGTTTCATATTAAACTTCTGATGCGATTTGACAGATATATCATTGGCACCTACGCCCACTTTGGAAAATGATACTGCAGTGTCAAATTTTCCCGCGAAATATTAGTCGATTTCACAGCAAAAGAAACCGCAGTCTACGAAAATGTCGAAGATGCGATGAGCGGTTCTACGCCAAAGAAAAGGGAGAACAAAAGCCCTTCGTCTGTTTCTGATTTTTGCCGTCTGTGTAAATGCTCGTTTAAAACAATTTATGGGAATTTTCCCTCGAAAAACATCTCTGGCGAGCTTTCCGGAGAACGACAGCCCGAGACATCATATATCAGCACAGAAAATATTTTTAATGTCTCGTGTCGAAAAGGAGAAGAAAGGCCTTCACTGAACTCTATTCTTGAAAGACTTGGATTTTCAGTCCTGCGGATTGATACGCTTTCCTCTCGTGGGTTCAGAAAATGTGCCATCAAAGTTAGAAACGCGGAGCCGTCGATTTGCTTTATTCGACAGGAACTTAATCGCCCGCATCGATCACTTCTTCGAACAGAAACAGCAAGAGGGAAAGTCCTGCAAGGACAAAGAAAATTATGACACAGAAGAAAGATTCAAGCGAATGTCAAAGTCCCCACGCTTTGAGATCAAACTCATCATTTCTGACTTGCTCTTCGGCAATACTTCGAAGCGGGACAACGACAATCACGGCTGGCATCACACTATCGATAGCATTTTTTGCAACACAATAGCTTTGGTAAATGAGGCTTTTACCAAATCCCGTCGGCAAAATTGCGAAAACATCTTTCTTCTCAATAAGAGTGAGTACGGCTTGCTCCTGTTTCTTTTTTAACTTCACTCCGCGCAAATTCTCTGTGCATACACGTTGCAAAACGTCCACGACAGAAGCAGCCATATTTGTTTACCGAAATTTGGCCCGCGCTGTAGCTATCCAAATGAGGTCATTGACAGATTCCTGTCATCGTATCAAAAACCGACCAATCAAATCACTCCGTCACCAGTGTGCCGGGCATCAGAAGTTTAATATGAAACCATTGCAGTCTCTCTTTTCGCTGTGGCTGGCGCCCCCGCTGTTTGCCGATCGCGACTTCGCCGCTTACCGTTTCGTCGATTTCTCAGGAAAAGAGAGACTGCTCGCAGTCTAGATCAAGACAAGGTCTGGATCTGTCACGAAGGTTTTTTTTATAGTCAAGGGTCCTTTGAGTTTATCAGAATGTTAGAATTACACATAATATAACATGTAACATTCCCTACCGTGTATTTTTCACAGAGCAACTAAGGACGAGAACAAAAAGAAATCTTCTTGGTGCATTCTGTGTTACTTATCTGTACACTGTATTTTTCAGCTAGTTTTCACTAGATCTGCAAGTATACTTAGTCTCTATTTTGTGCGCTTTGCATTTTTATGTGTTTTTGTTTGTGTTTATATGCTAGCACAGTACCTAACCGTAACACAAAAAGGGAAAAGGATGGCTGCCAAGTCTTTAATTAGCCCATTCAGGATATTTCGGGCAGCCATGTACTCACTTTAATTTAAGTCTGAGTTTGTAAATTTATTGAAATTATGAGTACCAATCAAGTTGTTGTTGTTGAACACTCACTTTTTGTTGGTTGGTGAGTTGATTGTCGTCATTACTTTTAAACCACAAAGTGTGCACAACTCTGGAGTACAACACAATCATCACGACCAAGGAAGCAACTACCACGGCCAGCCACATCAAAGTATAAGCTTTGGCCATCCAACCCTGAGGCCAGACGTTCACGCAGAAGTTCCCGCTCTTTTTCTTCTTAATGTCCGTGACAAGAAAATCAGGCATATTGAGTATCAGAGCGAAGATCCAAGTGCCAGGAATAATCACCTGAAATTGTAGAGTGTAAACCGCGGAACATTAATTCACTGGAACTTTTGGTACCGAAATTGACTTTTGTCGGCATTTTCGAAGAGTAAGAGCCATTTGTGAAGTCATCGATGTTTACGTTGACAGACAGTGGATATAAAAAGTGCACCTGTTCACCCGCTCGCATTTTTGAGTATCAACAAAATTCCAGCCAAACTTAGTCTCCTTCGCAGTCACTTTTAGTGTCGTCACGCAACCCTAGAAATGAAGGAGACTAGGCCAAACTATGCGAAAGAACAAAATATAATTATTTGTCGGTCCTCTGGTGCTTGCTTGTTTTGTTTTCATTCATCATCCCTTTGATTCATAGTTCAATTAAAACTTGTTACTGATTTACAATCCTAGTTTAGATGCCAATTTATGGCTTCATGGACGGTCAGGTTACATGCGACTAGCAAAAGAACAATTAACTTATAAAATGTAACAGTGTCGTCAGGCCGGAACATCCATAGGCAAAATAATTTGAAGAGCATTCACTGAACAAGAGCGCGAATATTTAACATTGTATTTCTTCAGTAATGAAATTCAATCACATTTTATTTTACCAATAAGTTAATTTGTCAGTGACCTACCTTTAGTTTACTGTTGGTAAGTTTCCATTTGTTACCAAAAGGATACATTACTGCATAATATCGTTCAATGGCGGTTACAACCAAAGTGACAATCGAGGAAGCTGCTCCAACCCATGCGAAATTTCCATCTGTCAACACTTTGCACAGTATTGTACCAATCATCCCGTCTGGGTGGGTGAAAGTGAGCTTGAAAAAAACTTTTGGGGTAATAAACGTGGCGTACAGGATATCCGCTATAGCCAGGTTGACAAGTAAATAATTTATGGGAATCCTGCAGAATTGTAAAGCATTTAATAATTCTGAGATACAGACGTACTGTTTTGATAGTCACTGTGCATCAATTTACTTTTAAGATACGCACATTTTCATGTTTTAGCAAAGAGTAATGACTTGATAATATTTACAATTCCAGGCAATTTGAACGCAAGTACTCCCTTTTTATTTCTTTTTTCCAGGGCAGAAAGTCTATTTGCATTATTTTATTAATACAATTTACGCCTTTTCTCGAATATTTTTCCAAGGGGATTAATATCTGAAAACGGATCTCCTAAAGATAAACATTTTATTGCTGAACGAAATATATAGCGATTAGAAAAGTTAATTGTGAATTGTTTAATGCAATCAGTCTTGGCATACCTCATTTCTCGATTTCGCTTGATTATCACACAGACAAGAAAGTTTCCCACGATATCAACAATGACAAGTATGGAGAGTACGGTCGTTATGGCAACACCAGCTGATTGAGACATGATCGAGGAGTGTCAATGTTAGCTCCGTGACCTAAATAACATAAAAAAAAAAGGAATCATGCGCAAAGCCTTGACAACTGATAATCGCCAATTATAGGTGAATAAAGGAGAAGGGAAAAAAATTATTAAGAAATAGGGATAATAAAATTTGGGGTACTAGGTGGCAATCGATTATTGTTGTTATTGTGCAAGTCCCCTGGTTGCACTGTTATCTCCTATCCTTATCACCTTCATTTTCGGAAAAGCATGAGTCGAACTCTTCAGAGTATGATCTTGGCCAACAAGTTTGGGTTTATACCCCAAAATCAAAGATGCTGCTCCATGAAATAGGCATGGCCCTATGAAATTCTAAACGAAATTGTCTCCTGCAACGTACAAGGTAAGACATCTCCTCATTCTCGAATATAGGATGAAACCCTACTATGATCCCAACCATAGACCGATCCTTTCTCCAGATAAAGACGATCTATCACAGCCATATCTTCCTGGAAGCGAGCTTCCTGAAAACAGCTCTGAAGAAATTTGAAATAATGAGGAAATTGAACAGCTCATCCCCGATCCTTTCCCAGCTGAATGTTCTCCTTCTTCATTTAATGTCGCTTTCGACGCAGTGTAAAACACGTGGCTACATTTCTACCCCCACTACCCCAGATACTCCAAGTTGGCCAACACAGCCATCTGGCTGCGAATGGCTTGGATTCCAATAAGTAATTTTCATTTCGTGCGTACTCCCATTAAGACTTTTATGATTTATAACATTTGGGCGGCCGATATTTTCTTGCAACTACACTCGTTCCCTGTAAAGTTAAATTCCTGCTCAGCGCACAGTTGCAGGTTTGAGTGACTGCCCTGAACGATTATAAACATACCAATTTTCAGGAATACTATCATTCGATACATCAATCTGAATGATGCCATGGATGACTTTATTCTTAAACATGTTAAATCTATTCCTAAATTTCATTATAAATTTCTTCACATTTCCCCGAGAACACTTCACGGCCTAGTGGTCAGGGCGTTGGACTACTAGGTGGATTTGTCTTTGGTGGTCCCGACTTCTCCACGCTTTGAAAATAGCCAGCTGGCAAGCCTCCTGTCAGTTGGGATTTATTATGTATATGTACTCCTGATGCGTTTAATGTGATAAAACCTTCAATAACTTTGGCCACGATGTCGGTGAAATTTAATTCAGATATAACGTGTGTTACCAGTATAAACGACGTTTTTGCCAACTTTGCTTTCTGTTTAGGCTTTGTTAATTTGATCGAATTTCTGTGCGTTTTCTACCGTTCTCGTTGCCCCTCCTTCTCGTACGCAGCGCGCCATCCAAAGGAACTGCTTATTCTGACCTTGCCGATACTCTCTTTGAGGAAGTTCCAAATGCAAAGATTGCGGTATATAATTCATGTCAAGACACAATAAAGTCGCCCTACAGTTTGCTCGCGGTTAACATTTTTTTTTTTACTGTTGTTTGCTTGCAGTTAACATTTATTTACTGCAGTTTGCTTGCTGTTAGCATTTATTTACTTCATGGTAAGTCGACATGGCCGCCAACAATGAAAAACATGTGGTCGCCCCACCACAAAATAAATACTAACCGCAAGCAAACTCGTAATGTTGCTTAAATTGCACCCGTGATCTTTCCCTTATGCTGCCTTCTATATATTTGCTAGCTAGTATTTTAATACAAGCACGCACCTATCGACAATTCATTCAAATATATCAAATTTGCAGTTGTTTAAATTGCCACAGAACAAATTCTTATCGCCTCTTGTAATGTCAACTTTGTGCCATTTGTATTTTTTTAATACCATGTTTTTGATAAGTCATATCAGTTATTCTTTACTGTAACCACATCTTTCCTGTAGCCTTCTAGAAATTTCTCTACGTAATTATAGAATATATTGAAGATACCATTAAGATAATGGAGATAGTGTAAATGAACTAATGCTTTCATATCAAAAACAATTTATCCGCAGTAATTTGGCTGAGGCATAGATAGCTCCCAGTTGTGTATACCAAAATGTTTTCTTGCATTGATTTCCTTTTTGGCGACTTTCATGTTTTAGGAAAAACGTATATGGATTTTCGTGATCGTTTACGCGAATTTCATTTATCGATAATACTGACTGAAGAAACAACCTTGAGTAGAAAGAAAGTCATATGAGTAACTTTCTATGCCAAATCAATAAATATATGACTATATCGCTACTGTCAGCCTAGTCGAGCTTAAACTCCCAGAAGACCTCTATATCGCTTTTGTTTTCGTGAAGAGAAAAGAGGATTTCAGATGGCGTGAATCCCTAACAAAGGGTTGCTATAACAACTTGCCAGTATCTACAGCCTACCTTCTATTTCTCAAACGTATCGATAATTCGAGCGAAAATTTCGTTTCCCCTTATTTGTGTCACACTGAAAGCATTGGAACCCGTAATTCGGGACTCCACTCCACATAATATTTATATTAACAAAACTGGGCAGAGATGAGCATAGGATAAAGAAAACAGAGTTAAAAGAGTGATGATCTGAAGCAAAGCCGGGGAGGGGGGAGGGAGTTAGTTAACAATCTGTCAAGCGAAAATAATTTTCCAACTGGTACATAACACCAATTAGCTTCAAGCATGGCTGCATGAAAATAAACAACTGAAAAACAGAAAGGCTGACCGTACGGTTGGATTGAACTATATATATTTTTTCCAAGTTTTCGTCAGGCACGGCCTGACTTCTTCAAGTGAAGAAAAAACGTTACAATTTAAACAACCAAGACGAAAGGTAATAAGATACAATTCAAAAAAATAACCGTTAAAACAAAACCAATGGGTATGTCCGTTGGCCCTTTCTCAAGTTTAAAGTTTTCATATGAAAATGAAGTTTCCATCCGCATTAAAAGAAACAACAACAACAACGTGCTAAACCAGGTTTTGGTTGTAGGCCGACTCTACCAACGGTGTCGAGCTTGGCGGTTCTAACGGCTCTTATTTAATATTCTAAAATCGCACGAGGTCTTTAGGACTAGCAAACGCGAGCCTTGCTGGTGGTGGCACTGAACGGGGAAACGGGGGAAACTCTGGAGCTAAGAGCAACTAGCTTGGCATTCGCAGCTCCCAAGTTCAACGTACCATGAGGCGAGGAAACGGCTGTGGAGACTGAAGTCCTCTAGAACACTGTATTTTTTTATTGTTCAGTTTAGCAGGTATATGTCATGCAAAATAAATATGGGCTATTCAAATCCAGCATGGCTTTATCATTTCCATGCAAATTGTGATCAGGAGAGCTGCATACAAAATTGTTTTGTTCAAAAGTATTGTTCTATTTTATTATGCGTTATTTCAAAAACCTAGGTGATAGGTGTGTTTTCTGCCATGACACAACATTGTAATATCTGAAACCATGGCTTGAAAAGGGTTTTCATAGTCTGTAACATAAATTGAAGTAGCAGAAAAATCATTTAGCCTCGTGTGCTCTAACTAGCTTGAATTACTAGTGGAATAAACGTTTTCTTAGTATTTTATCTTTTTATCGCTGGTGGTAGAATTTAAGCTGTTTACAAGGTGAGACGTTTACGGGATATTTATGAGTGTCTTTAATAAATAAATTGGTTTCAACGTTATTTTTGGAAAATTATGTTCGAAATAAGGACTTAACAAGCATAAATTGGCAATACCTAGTTAATGTGGTCAGTATCAAGACAAATAAGCGGTTTCCTTGAAGCCAAACTTACAATATGTCCTCCAAGGCAGTTCCAATGCTCTTCCAATGCATGCCCAACCGGATTTCGCTCAGTATTACCAGCTTGCATTGCATTACGCGTTTAATTTACCTCGTACTTCTAAACATTCAGTTGACAGCACTGTATCAAATGGTGAAATGTTTTCAGTATCATTATTTTTAATTTCGCCATCACTTGAATTTCTAAAACGTGATGACAAGTGCGTTATTCCATCATGACACAACATTTATCTAAATCCATGGCTTGATAGAGGGCAATAAGCTGGTGACATTAATTGAAGTGGTACAATAGCACTTTGCATTCAGACCAAAGTAAACTTAATGTGGCTTTTTACTTTGGGTTCTCTACTTTACTTGTATTAGTACCAATGAATGATTTTTAAGTATAACGATTCTACTGATGGAGAGAATTTGCCGTTCATAAAATTAACCCTGCAATTACAAGGTGCCCTAAATAAAAATTAACCTGTTTTGCTAATATGTTGAAAAATTAAGTTCAAAATAAGCACTGATTCTTCATATATAAGTACTGGCTCTTCTGTTTTCTGTTTTCTTTTTTTTTTTTTGTTTTGTTTTGTTTTGTGTACTCTACCTACCTTGAATTATCAATCAACTGACATTTCGTAAGTACATTTTTCTGATCGATGATGGACAGAATTTGTCGTTCAAAAATGAACCGCTCACAGGGATATTTTTAAGGGTGCCTTCACTAATAATTAAACGTGTTTTGCCAAAATGTTGGAAAATCATGTTCCAAATAAGGAGTGATTCCTTTGAGATTTTTTACCTTGCGTACTCTACCTACCTTGAATTACCAATGAACTGACGTTTCGTAAATATATTTCCCTGGTGTTGGAGAGAATTTGTCAAGAAAAAATTAACCTTTCACAGGAATATTCAGTTTATTAGGGAGCCTTTAATAATTTATCGCGTTTTGCTAATATGTTGGACCGAAACAAAAGTTCGAAATAACAATTGATTTGCATTACATAAACAAGCATATATTAGCAATAAGAAAGATATTCAGGTGCAACCCACGAACACATTAATGGAGTTTGTATAAATAGGTGGTTTAATTACCAGCAGATGAACTTTTTATATGTCATATTTTTCTAAGACCCCATAGCTAAACAGTTAATCATCTTACATTGCGGGTTGGACAAATCATATAGGCCGTTAAATCACCTAATCCAAAGTACGCACATGCTTACGTTTTGGCAGCAGGCCGACTGCTGTTTCAAATATTACTGCATCAAAAGATAAAATTAAAATTCTAGTTGCAACTGTCCAACTTCAACTGTTTTCGTTGGATCGCTAATATCAAAGTAATTTACTCGCACGTGGGATATAAATATTTCTAATTAATAGAGTTCAAGGTCCGTAGTGTAAGACCGTGAAGCGCCTTCAATCGAATGGCTCGCGTCTAAAGCAAAGACCCAGTGCCGGTTGAGAATATCTTGCTTGGCTTTCGAAGACAGTTTGACAGGCGAGATTGATTGACGTAGACGTGAATCAAAACTTCGACTGTTTTATTTCTACGATATTCTAGTAGCAACTGTCCAATTTCAACTGTTTTCGTTGGATCGCTAATATCAAAGTAATTTATTCGCGCGTGGGATATAAATATTTCTAATTAATAGAGTTCAAGGTCCGTAGTGTATGAGCGTGAAGCGCCTTCAATCGGATGGCGCGCGTCTAAAGCAAAGACCCAGTGCCAGTTGAGAATATCTTGCTTTGCTTTCGAAGACAGTTTGACAGGCGGGATTGATTGACGTAGACGTGAATCAAAACTTCGACTGTTTTATTTCTACGATATTTTTTTTTCTACGATAAAATTGGTACAGTTTTATTTTTGGTGAAACCATGAACATTGGGTACCGTTCAGGATTACTTTGAAAAAAAAAATAATCAAAAAAAAAAAATCAAAAGTTCGTTTTACTGGCATGTACAAGAGTAATTTATCTTCCTCCGTTCCATCTCGCTTTTACAATAAATAAACGGTCATCTTTAAAAACAATGCTGAGCGGCTTGTCAAAAAGAACAACAGGTTATTCTGAGTTACGTTCGGGCTGCACCGGGGAGGTTTTCAGTTTCTAAAAGATCTGAAAAATCTAGTTTAAAGTTCGTAAGACCCTGTTCTCTTCGCTTTTGTTTCTCAAAATTTTTGTCCGAGTCCAGATTTTTTTTTAAAGGTAGAATTCAAAATTTCCTTTATAAGACGTTTTCATAACAAAACTTATCGCCATCAGGAGAACTGTCATTTTTCGCTGGCCGTACTTTGCCCGTAAAATTGACCAATCACAACGCGCGTACTTTCTCAGAGATATGATAATATATGTTAAACCATCGAAGGGATTTATTATACCACCCTTTTTCGCACCAAGTTTGGGTCATTTAGTCCGGCCATTTTGTTGCCCTTGTCTACAGTGTAGTAATTTGTTTCATATTTTGCGCGTTCTCCTGACTTTATGCACAGGGGACCCAAACGCTGTTTTAACAATAAGATATCATTTTAGAAAACTGTGATTTACCTGTGTTCCGGTGTCTTTGATTTGGTTTGAGTCGACGCGCGTATTACATCTCAAGTTTCCATTCGATTGTTAACTTTTAACGCGTGGCCGTTAAATTGAAACCCGAGAGTTCATGGTTAATGCTAATAGAAACTTGAGTTAATAATAATGGAAACTTGAGATGTAATACGTGCGTCGTATTTACGAAGCGGCGCGACAGACCAGATTATATTTGAAACTTGCAAGGAAAACCGTCTTTGCTCTGATTCAAACCGCTTCAAAAACGACTCAGAAGACACCAGAACACAAGTAATTAAATAACAGTTTTTTTTTTTGTTAAATGACTATTTAATTGCTAAAACAGCGTTTGGGTCCTCTGCTTTACATTGGTAATATAATAATCTTTTGTTATTATCTGCTGTCAACAAGTATTCTATCCTATCGTGATCATCAATATTCGGAAAGGTAACCTCGCAATAGACCATATTCAAATTCTCGTACAGGCTAAGGGAGCGTTCGGTTGGGAAGTCCGGATATGGATTTTGAAATTCGGATTTCCCAATAAAACACGAAATTCAGTTTTCCTCTTGCTGCTAAGCATTCGACAGCAATATATAGATTTAGGCAGGCCTAAAAGCGGAGCTCCCATTTATTATTTTTTGCTTGAATTTAGTGTTTTGATGTCCCTGCACTTTATTGGGTTCCCCACGAATGCACGGAGGCGCAGATATCAAATTTTAGTATAAAAACTTTTTACAACTTTTACTGTACACTAATAAACCTCGTAGAGCAAATCAGTGTAAAAAAGGACCTCGATGAAGGCAAGGAAATTTGTTTTGATTTACTTCAAAACAGTCAAGGCAACACAATCAACTGAAGGCAAAAAAAACTACAGCGCGAAAAAAAGTCAACACGCGGCTAGGGAAAATGAGTTCACGCCAGAACAAAGAAAAACACGGCCGCAAAAAAAACCTGGCAAATTCATTGGGAGCCGGTTATGCAAGTTATTTTAAAGCAGTTTTTGTGTGAGTTGTGGCAGTTTGTGATTTAGAAGTGGTGCTCGCTATCTAACAAGCGAACAATTTAGTTTGAGCCGTCTTGTTTTGGTTGCATGATTAACTATTCTGTTTTATCGTACACGTTGCTTAATACCTTAGAGAATTTTATGTAGAGAACTAAATGAATTTTTTCTTCGTTTCTGGTAAGCAAATGTGCGGTAGAAAAAGTCAGAACTCAATCACCCAGGCACAGGTAACACGCAACCAAACCGGCGTAGAGAATTGTTTACATACACTCACTGAAATAAACAATGCGAGCGAATAAAATAGAGCAGTTGGATAATAAATCGCTTAAATTAATTTTAGTGTGCAGTATCTTTGAGTAGTTTTTCTAGTTTTGGTTTGGACTTGTTCAGTTTGCGGGATTTTCCTCAGTATAAGCTGGTATAAGTGTGGTTTGTAATATTTTGCAAAGGCGAAACGTGCTTTTCATCCGAGTACATGTAGCTCAATAATTTAATATTCTTTTCAAATGAAAATCCAAAAATGAACTTTACAGTTGACTCCACTGTAAACTAAAACACAGCATTTGAAACCAAACATTTAATAGACAATGTCTGTATAAAATGTACAAAAGTGATTAAAGCTAAGAGGTGTGAAAGCAGCATTAAGAAATAATGGAATTTGTAAATATGTAAGCCTACGGAAAGATCTGAAAAACGATACAACTTCGAATTCGTTTATAAATGACTGAAGTATAAACAGATTCTCACAATAAAAACAGACTTCAGCTTAGGGTATACATTTCGTTTGTTACCTTATTTTTGGAAAAGGCTTGTAAATTCTGCAGGGCAAAGCTTTCAAACCAGCGCCATAATATCGGAAACGAACACGCCAGTTTCCATGTGAGCTTACTCCAACTCAAACTCCATCGACATACACATCATATGAATTATCAGCGAAGATCAATCTCTTCCTTTCTTTCGGTGTAGCTGTTAGCAGTCTTTTATCCATCACTTCGTGAACTTAATCGGCTCTGAGCTCACTTTTAGTTCGGCTTAATGTCAACTGAATTAATCAACCGCAGAAGCCGTAGACAGTTCTTCAACTCTCGCTGTTTTGACTTGTTGTCCGATAAATCATATTCAAGTCGGCAAACATTTCGGATGTTCACGCTAAGAGGCTATCCCTAAATCATTTGGCATAAGTTTCCATGATGTAGATGAGTAAATAAAGCGAGAAATATTCACGAAGATCTATGTTTTCCAGCAGCTTTGTTCGCCTCTTTCATTCAGCGTAAAAAGCGAACAAGGTGCCACCCGTGCCACAGATTTTTGCCGCCTTTTCATACAATCGCGTCGTTTAAGTTAAAATGAAATGTCCAGGTCATTTTAAACCTCTGAAGTAATGCAGAGTTCTTACAAATTTTTACGACAGGTAACTCAACTCTAAACGAACCGAATAGAACCGATATGTTTTTGTGTCACTTTTTGCGTAAGAAGGACTCCAAATCAAGGCCAAAGGCAAACTCGTCCCCAGGCCTAATCCGTGCGTACGGGCGTACGTACGGACGGACGGACATGACGTCATAACCAAATTTTCTCGGCTCGATGGGTTCACCATATTCTATGGCTATGGATGCTCCGCCCGCGGGCGCCTTCGGCGCCCGCGGGAGCTCCGCTATAAATTAAAAAAACACTGCACCAAATTGATAAAGCGAAAATGTAAAAAAAAAAGTTCATTTGATCGCTAACGGTGGCTAATCCACTGGCCCGTCATGACACACAACATATATCTAAATTCCATGGCTAGATACACGATATAGGCAAGTTCATTGGCATAGCAATGAATTGGCATTTGTCGTTTACATAATGAACCGTTCACAGCAATATTTGTAAGGGGCCTGAAATAAACAGGTTTCGCCATTATCTTGGAAAATTTTGTTTGAAATTAGGACTGAGCTGCAATAGCATATATTGGCATTACTTATCATAATTAACATAGCTAGCACTGAGTTGCGCAATCAGATTCAGTATAGGAAGCGTGCACTATAATCCAAAAGTGTAAGCTGATAGCGTGAACAAATCGCTTCGCCAGAATTTTTTTTTTCGCGCAAATTTTGGCGCGGGTTTTGATATACATTTTCCACCGGCAGTGTTATTAATAAAACAGTTGATTAATGCTTTTAGCTGTGCACTATCGAGCTATATGGTGCACGCGGGAAGTTTGAGGAACACTAAAAAAAACTAATAAACTGTAATAAATGGTTACCTGCAGGTGAATGTGTTATTATGTTGTCTTTCACCCCAGAGCAGTACAGGTTAGTCAGCTTATGTAGCAAGCTGGACAAATCAAGATGGCCGTTAAGTCACCTGATTCAAAAGTACGCACATTTTTCTTAGCAAACGATGCGTGCCCTACCAGGTTTGGCTATTACCAGCTTGTATTACGTGTTTAATTTCCCAGTTACATTTTGGCAGTCGGCCGACTGCTGTCTCAAAGATTGTCGTGTCAAACGATAGAATTAAATTTCTAGTTGTAACTGTCCAATTGCAGCTGTCCAATTTCGATTATTTTCATTGGAGGTCCGTTCTGTAAGATTTTTCCCGTCTAATTAGGGCCCGAGCGCTTCGCGACATGAAAAAACGAAGATCCGTATTTTATAAAACAGAACAAAGTAAATCTGATCGTTATGATATCTGTTACCACTGAAAGCGTCTTTTTTATTGTTTCTGAGCTCAGGATTTACAGTGAAGCAATTATCATTTATTTGTTTTGCCTGAGGATGGTTCTGATATAGAATCGAAACACTGTCATTCTTGTTTATTCGTTTCTGACATGTAAATACATGTCAGGCAGGAATATCCTGTACGCGTATAACATCAAATGGGATTCACTCACGCGCTGTTCCCATCGTGGCTCTGTATCTCAGATGACATGCGACTCGATGATCTTGGGTTCGAATCCCACCTGAGCCACGGGTTTCTTTAGTAGTCAAGATTTACAGTGTAGCAATTATAATTTATTAAACGATGACGTCATCATCGCTTTATGTCATCGAGCGAGTGGACCGGTCTGTTGTCTGTTGCGTTCGACCGATCAGTAGAACCGAATAGGACTGGGAACTAACTTCAGCAATAAACGTGAAAGAAAGCAAGAAATCAAGTTTAAGTCAATTAGAAATCGCCACGTAGAACTCAAAGCAAAATGCTCACAGCGGCATAAGGAGTAATCTCCAATTTCGCGGTCCGTATTGTGAAATACTGCCAATAAAACTGACTATAAGCACAGTTCTTGCTGAGAAGCAGGTCTGCATAGGAGAATCCTGACCTAGGTCGTGAATACAGACCGAAGGTGGTGAGGTCTACACTCACGACCGAGATCGCGATGCTATCGTTCAGACCGACTAAGCTCGGTTAATGAGGCGTTTATTATTTGGCCAAAAAAGAACTCTTAAATTCGCAAATGGATAAGAAAAATTAAGACAAAGAATGGTCGAGCTCACTGGCAGGTATATTTTCAGTTTTTCTATCCACTCTCACTGACTGACAAATATCCATACAGGTTTTTAAGTCATTTAGCCGTGTTGAGAGCTCTTTACTTCTGATCATGCAAAACGTCGTTTCGTCTCCACTGTTTTTTTTTTCAGTAATTTTTTCTTGTCAAATCTTTTCGCTCTTCCATTTCAGTGTTTTTTACCATAAATAGTTGATGTTCTTGTATTTTGTATTTGTAACTTTCTTACCGCAAATGTACCAGCTGGACCGGTCTAGATGCCGGAACATTATTTGCAACAAAATCACTGTCAGACGTTGATGTGCACGAGCATGCCGTTATTTGTTGGCATTATTTGCAGGCCACGTGGTAGGCAACCGGCCAATGAAAAGAATTGAAAAATGCATAAAATGACAATTAAACATAATACGCACGGATACTTGGCGAAATAAGGCATTGTAATGCAATAACATGTCATATTATGCGCGTTCTCCTGACCATGTAACAACAACAACAACAACAACAACAAGCTTTATTTACATGACCTTAATGACTTAACGTTAATGACTTAAAAGGCTCAATATGTCGAAATGATATAAATGTGACTAAATGATAAATGATAAGTCTCGTTTGCTATATCACTATATTATGTTAGTATTGTATCTCAGCACGTGCAGCACCCTCTACTTCAGTACATACTACCTTCCCGGTCTTGTCGCGTAAGCTTGAAGCTTCAGTCCGACAACGTTAATTGAATTAGCTGTACCTATTTCAGTGTCAATTGGTATAGCTTCATGGAAACTTATCGGGGCACTTCCTCTCAAGAAAGAACTTAAAATTATAGAAAAATTTGAAGTGAAAAACGGCCTTTAAAAATACTTAAAGGTGATTAGAAAACTAAGGGCAAGAATATTAAAAATAAAAGTTATACACAGCAGCATACTTTGCAAGTGACACAGTTTTTCTTTATCTGAATTGAGGAAGGAGACTTTGCAAGTGACATAGTTTTTCTTTATCTGAATTGAGGAAGGAGATTTAGATATCAATTTAGATCAGTGCTTCCAAAACTGCATTATTTAACAATTATTCACCGAGGTGGAGGTGAATAGTGGTGGATATTTACCGAGCCGCGAACGGCGAGGTAAATATCCACCACTTTCACTGACACTGAGGTGAATAATTGTTTTAGTATATACCACACAAGCTGAATAACTAGCGGACCAAAACATTACTTTCGGAACCCAAAGCGACGCGCGAAGCCATTTTGTTTCCCTCCGACTGCTCGGAGGTGAATAGTACTTTGCTAATCACCTCCGAGTTAACCAATCAGCGCGCGCGGAAAGCACTATTCACTTGTGTGGTATATACTAATTTACTATAACTCTTACTTGCCAAATAATTCACAATTATTGGACGAGGTTAAGAAAAATATTGTGATTCATCTGTGGCGAGCATATCAATTATTAACCTCAGCCTTCGGCTTCGGCAAATAATTAATCTGCGAGACACTGACAAATCACGATATTTTGCGAAAACCGATTTAATAATTGTTTTATCATTCGATAACTGAATTTGTTTTGCAAAATTACCTTCGGGAGCCGCGGGAACTATTCCTTACTGACGTTACACAGAAGAAAAGAATAACTTCGCTTTCGATGATACGAATTGGTCTTCATCCAATTCTATTTCTTTCAAATACTATTATTATTATTATTATTATTATTATTATTATTATTATTATTATTATTATTATTATTATTATTATTATTATTATTATTATTATATTACCTAAATACTCTAAGGGAAATTTTCGTTGCCTCCTCTGTATTCTCACTGTTTTTTTCGGGTCTTGTTGACATTCAAACCGCTCTCCTACAACTCTGGAAAACGGGCTGCCATTTTCTTAGAGCAGAATATTTTCTGCAGCAAACCACTGTAAGACGATAATGCGCACGAGCAGACCGTTAGTAATATTTGCAGGTATTTATCTGCAGGTCACGTGGCAGAGAAAAATGCATCGAATGATAACAAGCGTTAATGAACCTTACAGCAATGTTCTGCGAGGTGATGTACACCAACTGGTCTTATTTATGGATAAAGTGACCGCATCGCTCTTTTTCATCAAATTCTAACGAGTGAGTGTTTTTCTTCAGAATGTGTTTAAATTGACTTATAACACTAGAAAATGATGAACATATCACTCTGTGGAACATGGTCTAGTTATGTTGTTCGGCTTGGTGATGTCGGCAGTCTCGATGCTCAGACGTTCCCGCATGGGGCGAACCCTGGGTGCTGAGGAACCGATGCAGCACAGCATTTTCTTCATCTTCTCTCTGAATTGCTGGTTCAGCAGAGCGTACACAAACGGGTTGACAGCAGAATTGACCAAGACCATCGTATTAGCAATAGCCATTGGGATGGGACCAGTGTAATAGGATGCCACGAACTCTATTGCGTAGACAACTTCATTTGTGCCCCAACATATTCCAAATATTACAGTGACAGCTACGACCATCAAGGTAACACGCTTTCGCACCCTCATAACACCCTGTGTCAGTATAGAAAAAAGTGATGTCTAATAGCTGCTACAGTTGAGTCTACAAACGAAGCAGAAGGTTCAGCACATCGGTTAAAAACAATGCAAAAGAACACTTTCGTCTCGTTTGTATATCAAACCGCTAAGAACTGTAATAACAGCTATTAATTATTTAGATTAGCAGCTTTATATTTTAACTCCAATTATGGAATATAGAAATGGATAAAACCGTCTTGTTTATTCACTTGGCGAATATGAATGGAAATAATATGATACCTTTCTTCCCTTTTTCCTTTAAATATCCCATTTTCCCTTGGGTACTTATGATTTTATTTTTCGCATTTTCCGCCTACCCACTATCCAATTTTTTTTACTGTATTTCGTAGACGGAAATGCGATCGATACGATAAAAAACGCTGTTGCTCTTGGACCGCGCTCTACGCATACCTGCGCCTCGCAGCCATAGGGGTTGTAGGCTGAGATTGAAAACATTTACCTCGTCTTGATTATTCTTATACGTGCATATATCGCCCAAAAACCTCCTTGTATAGAGACCGAGAATTTCATACATTAAAGCACTTACATGTACAATAAATAGCTAGTAAATGAAAATGTTTTTTTAAATTGTTTTTAAGCAGTAAGCTCTTAGCAGTATTACACCACATATTACAGAGTCTAAGAAGATCTTACAGTTGCTACTTTCAACTACCACGACGAGAAGAGACAGGAAGAAATATTTGGGGACTACTGAATTCTATTCATGACACCTACTTGTTGTCGGTGGGTGAGATGATTGTCGTTACCACCTTTGAACCACAAAGTGTGCACAACTTTAGAGTACAGCCCAATCATCAGTGCTAAGGGAAGAAAAAACACGACGTTCCACGTGATGGTGTAAGCTCTTCCCATCCACTCCTCTGGGAAGACATACATGCAGATGTTTCCACTCTCCGACTTCTCAACGTCTTTGACAATGAACATTGGGACAATGAGCAATACTGCGAACACCCAGCTAGCAGGAATAATCACCTGAAATTTTAAAGTGTAAACCTCGAAACATTAATTCAGTTGTGCATATGTTGATTGTTGAACGCTTTTGTTGCCAAAGCCAACCTTTGTCGAGTTCAGGAAAGTTGAGCTCGTCAAACATGTAATTGAGTTCTGAGGCCATTTTGAAGTCAGCAGAATAGTTAGCTATTTTTTGATATGGAACCTAACTATACAATACAAATAATAAATTATGCAGAAGTACCAACTGTTAATCAAAGTTCATAACGCGGATTTACTGATTTGTTTTTACTTAGAATCGAATCGGCTTGCTAGCTTTTAAAGTATTAATTACTCCTTAACTGCAGCACCGTAACTTGTTTTTGTTTTTGTTGTTTAAACAAATTCAGTTTTTCTTTTTTTTTTACATGTATCTAACGTAGAATAAATGACCCAAATTCAGCTACAAATGGTAATCCCGAGGGTGCAACTATTGCATTTTAGCATAACCCAGTGGCAGATTATTGTCCAACAGGTAATCCCCCTGGCTTCGCAGGTGATTTCCAGTCAATCGGCAGAAGGCCCCCAGAGCGTGAATTGCTTCATATGTTTACTTTTAGGTCGTATTTTAAGATATGATATTTTGAGATATAGATTGAGAAGTCTCTGGTTATATGTAAGTTTGTCGCTAACTCGACTGTCGATTTAACCTGCCAGCGACGTCAGCGTGCACTGACGGGCAAATGAAGAACGTTCAATTACATGCTAGAGGGTGCAATGATTTTTGATTCGCAGTGACGCACCTTTAGTTTAGCCTTGGTAAGTTTCCATTTGTTACCATGGGGATACATCACTGCAAAATATCTTTCAATGGCGATTGCAACGAAAGTGACAATCGACGAAGACCCTCCGATCCACGCGACGTTCCCATCTGTCAGTACTTTGCATAGCACAGTACCAGTCAGACCGTCAGGGTGGATGGAAGTGATCTGAAAGAAAACTCTCGGGGCGATAAATGCCGCGTACAGGATATCTGCTACAGCCAGGTTTACAAGAAGATAATTGATGGGAGTCCTGTGACATTGAAAAGCATTTGATTAATACGGATAACACGGCAGAAATAGGAAGGCACCTGATCATATAAGTCACACGAATGTGCAAAAAGGAATAAACTATGGTTCAAATGTATGCTCTTTATTATATTATCCATAATAATATTGTAGTTAAACGTGATATTAACTCGCGAAGACAAGAAGTCGCAGAAGAAGTCGCAGAAGAAGTTGAATTTTCATTAATTTGGTTATAAACATTCACTGAGGGTTGGATAGAACCTTCGAGTGGAATCATTTCTCTTAAAAATGTTAGCTACTGTGGAGAGGAAACAAAACATCATAATGTAGGTATCTCTTCGATGTTGACAAAGGTGTTTTTAAATGCGAATTCCAAATAAATGGTTACATATATAATGTTCCCACGGAAATGTCGATTACATTTCACGGCTGCTACCCAATACCTAGGTTGAGCGAGAGCATACTCGCAGGCCATTTTTATGGCGTGTACAGATAAGTTTCTAAACAAAATTTACATTCAGATCAGCATTTGCGGGTAAATTTTAAGCATTGAGTTTTTGCTTCAAGTTTCCTGAAAATTTTTGTTTGGTTTCACTTTGGTTTGTACTGCCCTAAAAACGAGAAAAGATCAATAATTAACAACGAATTAAACGCCCTATGGCCATTTGCACTTCTCTTTCTTGTGTCTTTTCTTAAAATAAAACTCACTCGTAGTCTTTGAAGCAATATCCAACAGTCCAAGGAGGGAAATTAAATCTACATCATTTTAAAGTAATTTTCCAATAAACTTTCGGTAGGAACCGTAATTAGAGTCTAAAACACTATTTTTAAGCATTCAAGTCTCGACATACCTCAGTTCTCGATTTCTCTTTATAATCGCACAGACGAGAGAGTTTCCCAATATATTCACAATAACGAGTACGAAGAGTACCGTTGTTATGAAAACACCAGTTGATTCTGACATGAGTGAAGAGGGTCAGTGTTAGTTCCGTGACCTGGATAAAAACAACATGCATTAATATGCGTATAAAGCCTTGATAATCGTTAATCACTAATCATTAGGTTTAGAAGGAATGGTGACGAGGTATGTAATGTACGACGAGCAGTGGTTTAACGATAAGGGAAATGAGAGTAGAGGGATACAAAGGGGAAAGCGACAATCGCTGATCGATACTTGATGAGTCTTCCGCTGTTCACTGGAACTTGCATAGTGAAAATATCATTTTCTAATTTATTAACGGTTGAACGGGTAGTTAATTAGTTGTGTTTCGTTGCTTGGCAAATGTAAAAATTGCCAGGTTACTTGTCGTGTTTTTTTCGTAGTGAAATGAATAACATTACGGCTCATCCAACGGCATTTGCATACTAGTATAAACAGCAAACATTTATTACGTTTAATTTCACATACAGTCAAGTTACGAAGTGTAAAAATTGCAAACTTTGATTTGTTTAACTGTAGCTGGCGTTATGTTTTTGATTTTTAGTGAGATACTACTGACTTCCTTCACATTATCTTATATTATTTTATATATTAAAAATATACAACTAATTTGTAAATAAACCGACGAAGTGTTTTCTGTGTTCATCGACCAATTTTAAAAGCTTATTTTCTTATTTTTTTTATTGAGAGAGAAAGAAAACTATTGTTTTCTGCCAATATTTCGGTTTCTAGTAAATTGACGCGACCATTCATAGAAGCATTTACAGTAAGATTTGGCATGAGAAAAAAATCGTTATCTTGTTCCATTTGCTGACAGATCTGCAGAATTCCATGTTGCATGCAGAAACAAGAACTGGGAATACTTTTGGAAATATACTTTAAGAAAATATGTTTTCCATCATCTACCATGCCGATGAGGAGGCTTGTGATTTGTGAATTATATTTTATGTTACATTATGATTAAATAATTATGATATCAATAAACCTGTTAAAGCTCTTGCTATCTCCAAAGTGTTTTTAACTTATTCACGTCAAATTCATTTAATTTTGGAACCCACTGTTATCTCGTAGTAGCCTGAAACAGTCCATTTCGGACGCGCCTCATAACCTTTGATTGCTAGCAGTTAAAACAGTACAGTCAGTTGGAATTCTTTCTCCAGACACTAAAGATCGAATGAGTTACAACAAAACTATTAGCAGATCAAACACGTATTCCTTTTCTCTAAATTGGCGGATGCCAATTCCCTTTTCATAAGACACGTCAGATGTTACATTAAACCGAGTATCAGTTAAATTCTAATGAAAATTTCAATTTCACCTTTTCGTGGTTTTTCCTTGTAGACAAGTCTTATCACCAACAGGCTCACGAGCTGCTAGAAAAACTTTCTAACATAAACAAAATAACAAGCAACTCTCTATACGGAGTGAACTAAATAGCGGGTACAGGTTTGATGTTTGATGCTTCTGATCTGGTGCAATATCACTGTTTCATTTTTGAGGCGTCGAATGATGAACAACAACAAATCATGATTTTCTTTAGAAACTGAAGGGGAAATTTAAAATGAATTTGTAACCAATCCAAAAGTTACTAAAAACAATGATGAATGAAAGCAAGCCACAAATGCCCCAAGTGATATGAACACGTTCGACATGTTATGAAACATGCGCATTAGCGACTGACGGTAATTATAATTAGAGAAATTGTCGACATTAGTAGTGAACAACATTTTGCAGTCCTCACGACAGCATTGTTAAGTTCAAAATAGCAGTGTCATGAAGACGGCGGAACGTTCGCTACTAATTTCGATTATTATACATTGTAGTCACTATCTGTCTTCTCATTGGCTAAGAGCCTGAGGTAATTCTTATTCACTACTCTGCTGGCATATTAGTGAATACTCTGTAGGTTGTGTGCTTTTTTGCATGATTTCCAAGAGCAATGTCAAGTTCACGAGTGGTCAGTGGCATCTTGCACACAGCGAAGTAAAAAGATGGCTCGTCGATTCGATTCGCTTCTTCATGAGAGCGTTTGACGTCATTTCTTCATAACAATGTATAATAAAACAGTTATTATATTCGGTTTTTGTGTGTCCGGAATAAAAAAATGTCTCAGTAAGTGTTATCAGCCTCAGCCTTCGGATTCGGCTGATGACACTTACCTTGGCCTTGATTATTCCGGACATTACAAAAACCTCATCCAATAATTGTTTATACTTTTTATCAGATGAAAGTTGAGACAGTTCAAAATGATAAGTTAGATGAAAGGTAAAGAGATGTTAAAAATTCAGTTTAAAATTGTTATCGCAAAGAACCAAATTATAATAAGCATTTTTGTCGTTATTCTTCAAAACCTTGGCAATGTGTAATAGAACGATTATCAAATTCGATTATAGTGATATCAGGAATAATCAAGGACACTTATACCTGCGCGAGCTACTGCAATTTGATAGGTAATGACATGATTTCGAGTGCAATTTGGGATAAATCAGCACGAGTAAATTTTTCAAAGGCTAACTACGGGATCGTGCTATTTGCAGTAAATTTATGAGTGCTGATTTATCCCAAAGTGCACGAGAAAAATCATGTGATTACTTGTTAATAATACACATACAAAAATTTCTCTTCAAGTGGATAACAAACAAGATGTGTTCGGTCGTTTACCTTTCCGAATCGTTGTTAAAACATTACGGAGTTGCCAGGCTTTGTAAATCCAGATACTGCTACGGAATTTGTAAGCTCTCTGTCATACATCATCAGGTGCTTTTATCCTCATTCAGTTACATATGTATGAGCTGAAATTTGTGACTCAATCTTCCTTCTTTTAAAACGAGCTGTCGCGAAAGAAAATCCTGCATTGGTAACTTTCAGCAGTTTCGTAGAGCCTCTTTTGTGCTGCACAACGTCCAGTTGCTAGTATATTGGTTTATACTAAGATAATTTACGTTAATTCGGTCTGACTTTGCATTAATTGATATTTTTGTTCTCTTCAAACCCTCCGACAGCGGCCGCTATTTTGTTTGGCGCGCTTTCGCGACTTCCTGTCAATCAACTTTCAACTTTCTGCACTCAATTTCAACTTTCTTCACTGTTTGGGGTTATAATTGACGTGCTCTCAGCAAATGAGCTTGCTAAAATTTCTGCATGTGTATTATTAGATGAAAAATAGGGCGTGCTAAGAAGCAATCAGATTCGAGAATTTCAGTGTTATAGTTGTGATTGGAATGATAAAACAACTATTATACTCGGTTATCGCAAAATATCGTGATTTGTCAGTGTCTCACAACTCAATTTGAAATTTTCCTCAGCATTTAAGGTTGTCAGACAATTAATCTGCTTCCCTCCGACAAATTACAATATAATAGTCATATTTTTTATAAGGAAGAACCAGTGTATGCTATTTTATAAACTTGAGAAAGTTTCTTAGCGATGCTAGCATCTGTGTAGTGTGAAAAGGAAAGGTGCATTGTTATTTTCAAGTTCTCGTGAGCTCCCGGTACGCGATGACTGTTAATACGGATTTCTGTTTTTGTATTGAATATATTAATATTTTAAGAAACTATAAATCTCACATTTTTCAATTATTTGACCAACCCCGCAAGCTAAGTATATGCGAAATCGATTTTGGTACCGTAATCACAACTTCTTTAACTTTTACTGACACTTTTGGGAATGTTTTGCAATATTAATATTCAAACCAGGACTAAACTGCGTTAAGAAACACAGCTTGGTAGTACTTATTATTCGTTGCAATCTACGAACAGAATTGTATTGAATTAAAGTAAATAACCGTGCTTTACCTAAGATTGGATTTGGAATTACCTTTTCCTTTTGATCTGATTGTCAGTCACGGGAAACGTTGCTTGTTGACTCAACCGGTAAGAAAATAAAATGGTTAGCTTTTACCTCCGACTTTCCTCGCCGTCGGCAGTCAGCAGGTGTTTCGTTTCAAACGTTGTCGGATATTGATAACAAAATCCTCGTTTCTGATTGGTTCTTGCGCGTTGAATACAACTGTCTAAATTGAACACTCTACCAAATATTGGATTGTTATTTAACTACTTGCTCCTCATTATGGTGATGAGATGTTCATCATAACAAACTAATTATTTCTACAAAACATAATAATTAATTCATATCACATTATGAAGTTACGCTCAACAATGCGTTCATCTGTAATAATTTTTTTTAAGATGTATAATCTAGAAGATTTTCAAAATCTTACTAGAGCTAACTAAATCTTAACGAATCTGTTCGAATGTCGCTCAACGTAAGTAACAATTGCTCCCGTTTTGTAAGGTGCTGTTACCAAGTGAGGAAGCAAGTAAGTAACGTAAATTAAGATTCCTTCAACTTTAATCCCAGTGGGACAATAGACGGTGAAAACGAATACAACAAACGCCACATGACGTTTACGCCTAAATGGTCTAACACAGTTGTGTCAATTGTGTCTAGTTTGTGTTCGGAGCTGTCGCAAGAATAAGTTTAGTTAAAAGCATACTCACAGGCCTTTTAAAAAGTGTCCTTCTCTCTTTATTTTCTTGCCTCATATTGTTTTTTTGTTTTCGTGACAAATAGTCACAAAAATCTCGTTGATAATAACTTAATACTAGCTTTAATTACCTTTTTTAATCGAATATTGGCCTTGATATTACCAACTTTGCAACCCTTGAATTCGTTAAATTTATAGTCCTTATTCAGACGTCGTGCTTCTGCCGTGCCAACATAAATTCAGGAATTAAGTTCGACAAAAGCACGGCAGAAATAGGGCGTGACTGAATCAGACTAAAAATGAAGTCCGGCAAAAGCAATTAAATTCGACAAACGTCGCGCTCCTGCCGTGCCAAACAAACTTCATAAACTATATTAAATGTTTTTTTTTGACGGCGGTTGTTACGGCGCCATTTTTGTTTTATCACCGCTGACGAATTGTTAAGTGACTTCAGTTAATCGTGAATTTGGCACGACTCTCAGGGGGCACGAGTCGAGTTTGTGCCGTACTACAGTTGAACCTATTGCGATTTAGTTCGGAACGGCAACAGCACGACGTCTGAACTGGGCCTAATATGGCTATCTGAGAGCTTTTTGTAAGTTGTCACGTTAAAGTAATGTTTAATTTAGGGTCACGAAAATATATACAAAAACCGCTCACAGTTATCATAAGGCGATTGGTACGTATATGTGTTGAATTTTTTTGCGCAGGCTAGCTGAATTTATTCGTGTACTGTGAAACTTTTGCCTTTCGTGTCGCAATTCGGCTTTTTGAAACTTTGTATGCAATTTTTCCTGGTTAAGTGGGATTGGAAAATAAGTAATCTTACACCTCATGCTCGTATAATGATTAGTTTCATTTGCCCTGATCAAAAAGTTAGTTCGCTCTCACCAGTTGACACATTAGAGTTTCTTTGTTTTTAGTAGAACTACCTTTTGTTAAAATTCACATATGGAATCCTTTTCGATAGCAGCTTAGGTTAAGTGTTATTAGCTTCTGACCAAGCGAATTATCTTTCTGTGTTGGAAACTGGGCCTTAAGATATTTTACTTTTCACAAATTACATCACGATCAAACAAACCTTCATTTCGCATTCTTACTTTTGGATCTTGGATCATCTGGAAACACCTATTGTTCGCATATCAGTAGCATCCCATAAATAGAACTGCCTTGTAACTAGACTGAATTTATTGGAAGATAAATTCATGTATTACAGTTAATATTAATACAAATAAAGAAAGACTATGTTAATATCTGGTTTGCTAGATCCGAGCAGCAGATTGTGATTACATTTAACATCTACTCAGCCGGAAATATAAATTCCTTCAACTTTCATTCAAGAGGGACGATGGACGGTGAGAACGAATACAACAAACACCACATGACGTTTACGCCAAAATGGCCTTACACCATTATGCCAACTGTGTCTATTTTGTGTTCGGAGCTGTCGCAAGAACAAGTTTTGTTTAAAGTGTATATGACATGAAAAATATTTTTCATGTCATATACACTTTAAAGCAGACTCACAGGCCTATTGTTAAGTGTCCTTGTCTCTTTCCTTTCTTACCTTACAAAAGCTTTTTTTTTCGCGAAAGGAAAGTCGCTTGAGGAACAGTCATCATAAAAGAACTGTTGACAATAAAACTTAATACTAGCTATAATTACCTTTTTAATCGAAGATCAGCCTTGAAATTACCATGCCAACTTTGCAGCCCTTGAATACGCCATATTTAAAGTCCTTATAACATTGCTATCTAACATTTTTTGTAAGTTGGCACTGGTAAGAGCCCGTTAAAGTACTGTTTGTTTTAGAGTCACGGAAATATATACAAAAAACGCTCTCAGTATGGTAAGATCGATAAGTATACTTGGCGTTCTGAATTTATTCGTGTACTGTGTAACCTATGCTTTTTGTGTCACAATATTTTTGTAACTTTGTATGCAACTTTTTTGTGGTTTAGTGTAAACAAAAAAAAAACCTGCTGATACAGTAATATTACTTTTAGCCGGAGGTGGCTATATAATCAAGCACCATGATTTTGCTGAAGCGGTGGTCCGTCGTGTTGGTGCAAGTTCTTTACCCCTAACAGTTTTCTTTGTTTTCTTTTTTTTTCAACAGACTTTCATTTGACAATATACAGGAAAAAGATTATATTAAAAGCT
Organism: Meandrina meandrites; assembly: GCA_963693305.1. Lineage (NCBI taxonomy): Eukaryota > Metazoa > Cnidaria > Anthozoa > Scleractinia > Meandrinidae > Meandrina > Meandrina meandrites. Next base: position 4,439,373 of record OY855912.1, on the reverse strand, counting down.
TCTACACTAATCATGACGACAATGGGCAAGTGCCAGTATTGTTGTACTGTTGTAGGCCGTAACTATGATGATCCCTGTCGCTTTCCTTTGTTGAAACTCATTTTTAATATCCTTTCTATGTTTCTTTCAAGAAAATATGAAACCGCACTGAAGTACCAAGCAGCTAGGAAACTGAAGGAGACTCCGCTAATTTCGCAACCGCTTATGAAATACTGAAATAAAACAATAACAATATTGTCTTTGCTTAATATTTTCGGTTGAATTTAACTAAATGTCTTCTTGCTTAAATCAAATATACTAACCGGCTGTCTCTCACTATAAATAAACACGACATTGATAGTACTATTGCGTTTTCACTGAAGCGAAATAATTAATTTATGTTATGTAGACATTTTTTGGTTTCAGCATCGTAGAAGCGAGACCTTAAGCTTTTTGCCAACGCTTTCGTATGTAAGTAAGAAATAAAGAAAGTAAGTCTGTGACTGACCACTGAGGGTTACATTGTTAGACAGCTTCCATTTTCTGATACAATTTTTCTGTTCAACACTTTTAAAAATGCTTTCCAAGAGACTTCCAGTAAACACAATCGTTAGGTTTTCCGAAGAATCGGCGCTTTCACAGCAAGTATGCCAGCTTTTGAAAACGTAAATAAAATTCTCACTGCCCTTTGCAAATACCGTGCAATTAAATACGCAAATACTTGCTTACTTCACAGGACAAGTCGAAAGGGACCAAGTTTACTGCTTTCTTGGTCCCAACAATGATTCAATAGTTAAAATAACGAGCAATAACAAAATGGCGGAAAATATGCTAGAAAGAAAAAAGTTTCATGTGACATATTGTGAAGTGAAATACAAAAGTATCACGTTACAGTGTTTTTCAGAAAAACAAAATTATCATGTTTCAAACAGTTGTGTTACGGTAGTAGGGCCTAGCAAAGATAAGCGTTAGTATCACATCTGGCATTTTAACGTCTTATTGAAAGTGAAGTTAGGTAAACAAACAAAATACATAAAACACAATACTTTAAATTAATCAGCCACTTCGCATTCTTCACTGTCCTTTGAGTCTCTGAATTTTCAAGTTCTCGCGAGCTCCCGCTACAAGATGACCATTAAAACGGATTTCTGGTTTTGTATTGAATATTTCAAGAAACTAAATAAATAAAAATAAATAAATAAATAAACAAATAAATAAATAAATCGACTTTGTTCAACAAGGGAAGCACATTAACAGTGTTGCCACTGACAAACTTGTGGCTCTCGAATTCGATCGAATTGGACTTTACAACTACTAGTCTCATATTATTCATTTACTTGACCAACCCCGCAAACTAAAAAGTGTGAGCGAAATAGATTTTGTAACCGTAACTACAACGTCTTTGACTTTTACTGTTACTTTTGGGAATAGCAGTGTTTTGAAATAATAGTTTTCAAATCGGGAATAAACTGCGTTAACAAACATAGCTTGTACTTATTTTTCGGTACAATCTACGAACACAATGTATTGAGTTACAGTAAATAACCGTCAGCTTTACCTGAAACTGAATTTGGAATTTACCTTTTTCTTACAGTCAGCCACGGGAAACGTAGCTCGTTTTTAACCTGTTAAAGAATAAAGTGATTAGCTTTATTCTATTACGCGTTTACCTCCGACTTTCCTTGCCGTCAGCAGTCAGCAGATGCTTTAATGTTTCAAAAGTAGTCGTATATTAACAACGAAATTCTCGTTTCTGATTGGTTCTTGCGCGATGGCGCGCATATGTGCATGAATACAACTGTCTAATTTGAACACTTTACCAAATATTGGATCATTATTTAGCTACTTGCTCCTTATTATGGTAATGAGATGTTCACCATCATGTTAACCAATTCTTTCTACAAAACATAATAATCAATCCAAAACATATTATATAAAAGCTACACTCAGCAAAGCGTTCATCTGTAATAAATTTCTTAAGATGTATAATCTAGGATATTTTCAAAATCTTATTAGAGCTAACTAAATCTTAAAGAGTCTGTTTGAATGTCGCTCAACGTAAGAAACAATTGCTCCCGTTTTGTAAGGTGCTGTTAGCAAATGACGGAGCAAGTAAGTAATGTAAGTAAAAGAGCGTATTGTTATTGACATTGTAATTTATAATTAACGTATTGTTTACCTCGCTTTTTCTTTTTGATTTTTATGTAATCCTTAGTGCTTTCTTGAAGAGTCATTCAGTTATTGCAAATGCTGTTAGTACTAGTAAATAGAGACTATATTATTATATCTGGTTTGCCAGATCACGAGCAGCAGATCGCGATCGCGTTTAACGTTTAGTCAGCCGGAAAATTAAATTCCTTCAACTTTAATTCCAGAGGGACGACGGACGGTGAGAACGAATACAACACACGACACATGACGTCTGCGCCAATTATTAATGGTCTTAAACCATTGCCTCAACTATGTTCGGTTTGTGTTTGGAGCTGTCGCAAGAGTAGCAAGTGTCCTTGACTCTTTCCTTCTTAACTTATAAAAAAATTGTTTTTATGGCAGAAAAGTCACTTGACGAACAGTCATCATAAAAGTCTCGTTGTTAATAACTAAATGCTATAATTACCTTTTTTAATCAAAGACAGGCCTTGAAATTACCAACTTTGGGGGCCTTGAATTCGCTAAATTTATACTCCTCATAGCATTGATATCTGACATTTTTTTTTAAGTTGTCACGTGCAATACCCCGTTAAAGTAATGTTTGATTTAGGGTCACGGAATATAAAAACGCCACAGTTATATCATAGGCCGATTGGTACGTATACTTGGTGCACTGAATTTATTCGTGTACTGTGTGAAACCGTCACACCTTTACACCTTGTGCTCGTATAATCACTTGCCTCATCAAAATGTTAGTTCGCTCGCACGAGTTGACACCTTAAAGTTTCTTTGTTCTTAGTTGAACTACCTTTCGTTAAATTTCACGCATTTCTTCAACCGTAAACTGGAATCCTTTTCGATAGCAACTTAGGTTAAGTTATTAGCTTTAGCGAAGCGAACTGTCTTTCTGTGTTTTCCGTTTCACAAATTTCTGCACGATCAAACAAACCTTACTTCATTTCGCATTCTTTTATTTTTGGATCTTGCAACGCCTGGAAACGCCAGTTGTTTGCATATCAATAGCATCTAATCCTGCGGAAATGCCCATAAACAGAGCTGCCTTGTAACTAGAAATTTTCTCGCCACTTCGCTGAGCAAAAAAGATTCTAAACGAAAATTAAGTACTCAGAAAAACAAACAGTGCTGAACTAACGTTCTTGGCCTTCATTGTTATTGTCCATAAATCTGCCCCGATCATGGGTGCGGAGCAGTCGGTGTAGCGTATCATCCCCTTCATCCTTTTCCTAAATTGTTGTTCAGCAGGGCGTATATAGAAACGGGTTGACAGCAGAATTAAACAACACCGATTCCGTTAATCCTGACGAATGGTAGAGGTCCAGTGTTGTGGAGTGTAACATACCTTAAGACGTACACAACTGGGGACGTACCCCAACAGATTCCAAATATGGCAGTGATGGTAACGACCATCAAGGACACGCTTATTTATTTATTTATTTATTTATTTATTTATTTACCAATTGACTGCAAAGCAGTCATATTATTTGCGAACCCGCGCCGTACGTCATCCAACGCATTGAATCGGATCCGCCAAGTCCCGCTCCGCTTAGAGAGATTTTTTTTAGCTGAGTTTCGGTTATTCGGCATGTACCGCTAAAACTATTTCACACCAAACCATTCTCGCGTGATTGCTAAACCGAGCTAGACTATTTAAGAGCCAATGTTACCAACGGTCAGACAAAAGACGGCAAGTGTCGAAATATGGATTTCGCTTATATTCTTACCATAGGCAGGTCTTTGTGAGAAACAAATACCAGCTACTTAGTTTGGCTGAATATCGATTTGTTTTCAAGAAAATCGATAATCCTTGAAAACCGCCATATTGCCACTTTCGGAGCTCAAAATTTATGCCGAGTTTCGTAGCTTCGCGTGAAAAAATAAAGCACTCTGGAAGGAAAATACCGGCCAAATGTTGTAGAATGACATCAAATAAGTACGTGGAAAGTAATTTTAGTCCTTCGTCTCCTTTTATTTACAAAAACTAATTAAATTTATTTGACACACTTTTAATAGGGTTCAAAATTGGTCAAACTTATCGTCTAATTTAAGTATGTGCGAAGCGAAATAATTGGGCAAAAATTCGGTATTTGCAAGTCAAAGGACTGTTCTTTACGACTTTAGAAGGATTAGCTGGGGAAACGATTTCGTGCGATGTTTTCGAATTTCGAAGTTGCCTAAAATTCGTCAATTAGTAATCGTGGAGATACCGCCGTTTATGTAAACATTTCACGCAAAGGTTGAATTCTTCCCGACGCGAAGTTAACTGTGTCTAATAAAAACGTAGACATGCTTACCTTGATGTTGCTGAAGCATTTTAAGCGTTGTATTCTTCATTCACGATAAAACCCAAGCCCGCGGTGAAGTTAGTTAAACGATTTTCTTGACGCCATGTGTCATTAATTTCCTCGTCTTGAAGTGACATCTCTTTTTCATTCGTTCTTGAAAACACTCCAGTCTCAAGTGATCGACGTAACAGCCATGCATAGTATTTTTGCTTTAAATCAGCTTCGAACTGAGAAGCAGAGGAAGATAAACCGGTTCAGGAGACAAACCGTCATTTCAAAAACCGCCATTTGTTCCGTGGCGGCTAATTTATTCACAAGGACAATTTCACCTGAGATTGACAACCACTGCCGTGACAAAGTAAGAAGCAAGCACCGTACCATTTTGGTATCTGGTTAAGGTATTTTGTTTTTTTTTTGTTTTTTTAATTTGAGCTTAAAATTACACACAGTTGGACTGACCAGAAAAAGAAATTTAAGTCAGTTCAAATAGACCACCGTTTGCAAAATGATTGCGTGTAAACGCCTTTTACTTCCGTGCCGGAAGTGCTTCGCTTTTTCTTATTCAATTCATATCGTTATTTTCCAAGATCTTCCTTTTTAGATTAAAGCAACAAAGAGATAAAAAAGCTTTATTGCTGCCGTTTGATCACTCCACAGTCAATATTCAAGAATCATCCCGTGGAGTCCAGCCTGAATAAGTTTCAATAGGGGGATACAGTGGGATGGTGCCCAATATCAACACCCTGGTCATTAGCCTTGTAATTCAGTGATGCACCATAGATGCGAAACACTTTAAATAACGAATACGTGTAGTCTGTGAGTCGGGAGTTGACATATTTCATGTTAGACGGATTGTCACTGACTCTTTTTACATTGTTTCGTAGACGTTTCGGCTGTAAATACTTAAGCCTAATAAATGCGAGTTCGTTGTTACGCGCTATTTGAATGTATCGCGAGAGTTGCGCGGGTGACCATAAGCGCTAATGGGGATACAAAATTGGTTTAAGTCCTGAGAAGGGCAATGTGTTAAGTCGTAACAGCGATATTTTTCACTTCAACAACAACTGTGGCAAACATAAGTGCAAAACGACAAGGCGATGACCTTGTATGCAACAAGGTTAGACCATGGTGCTGGTGTTGCTCGGGAAGTCGCTGGGAATGTTTCCAGTGAAACATGTAAGATCCTGTCTGATATGCGAGACTTTTGCAACTCACTGGAAATGGATGTGTTCACTCTTTCAGGGAAGCGAAAGCAACCATTGATTCAGCTACAAGACACTGACAAGAGAATTTTGTAGTCAGATGTAGTCAGTGCAAAGGAAATGAATGAGGTAAATTTAGGCCCTTAGGGTGGATTCTGTTGAGAGGGGTTCTTTTATGTTTTGGGAGGTATTTTAGCACCGGGGGCGCTTGCACGAGTTCCGAAGGAACGAGCCTCTTGGGGGTCTTCGTGCATGCCCTCCCAGAAAATTTTGCAAATTTGGGTTCTCTCAAGTGCCATTTCCTGCATTTTGACATCATTTCTGAGGTGGGGTGCTTTTGGATCTACATTTATTAAGTTGATAATCGTAAGACGTCACATCAACTATAAATAAAAGCCAAAATAAATACAAAATATGTACATATGCATAAATTACATAAAAGTGATATGTCAAAATAGCAGGATAATTAAATAATAATTCTTAAATATTAATATTTGCCTTCAATATTAGCTCTTTGGAAAGTAATTTTCATTCTAAAAAAATTCTGAAATGTTCAGAAATGAGTGTGTGCGTTTAGACAGTTTTAAAAACACAAATATTAAAATACCATGCAGGGTGGATGAGTGGACAAGACTGATCGAAAGAATGATGAATTATGATGAATTATTTTAAAACGATTAACCAATCCAAAAGATTAGAACTTCTCACCATAGTGCCAAACTGTTGCGTCTTCCTCCGATAATCCTGGCAAGGAAGGTAGTCGTCCGTGTAATCGACCGGTCACAGTCTTTTGATTATTTTGTGTAAATTTGTTTTATCTTTTCAACCCCCCCCCCCCCCCCTCCCACCGTACGGGATTGGAATCAGATTCCCAAGCAGTCCTTTATACCCGGCAATTTTTAGGAGTATAATATTTGGCTGGTGATTGACCTTAGTGAAATCAGTGCAAGAATTAGCACAGAAGACGTCTATCTATGTAATGAGCAATGCCAAGGAACCAAACCGCGTTTGGTTATAAATGATAGTATTTTGTTGTCGAGTTTTTGTATTTATGCTAATGATTATTTCAGTCGTGAAGTAAGCAAAACCTATTTAATATACCGGCTACCTGATCGGAACAGCTATAGCCCAGATCATTTTTTTCCCGTGATACCAAAAGAAACACTACCGTTTTACTTGCTACTCTGGCAAAGGTGTGTAATATAATGCTAGTAGCAGGGTAAAAATACCAAGTTGAGGTATTCTAGAGTAAAACGTCGTTGCGTTTTTTCAAACGTCGTGTGAATATAGAATGGTATACGTATTTATTTGCACATGCCTGAGCTGGCGTCACCACACGCCCAGCGAGTGGGGGTATTTGATGACATTCAATTTTCACGTTTCCCGATTCTCTGGGTGAGGTATAATATGGAATCGTTGACTCACTTAAATCCGTTTTACAGCGGGTGATGATGACCACTATGGGTATTTGTTTTGCTGACAGCCTAGAACAAATCAACGAGCTATGAAATTTTAAATGAAACTTGTACTAATGCAGTCTTTTTATGTAATTGTTGTCTAAACGTTATGTGAAAGCAATACTATTTTCGCAAGTGAGGAGGCGAGGCAACTACCTCACACAGCAGCTCAAGCGGGGACACCTTCTCCACCGCTAACCACCCCCCACCCCCCCCCCACCCCCCCTCCCCCCTCCCCGATCTTATTCACGCTGGATTCTACAGGATGATCCTTGAGTATTGACGGACGGCCGATCTAACGGCAACAATAAGACTTTTATTTTATCTCTTTTTGCGTTTCAACTTAAAAAGGAAGTGCCATGATATGAATTTTAAAAGTGAGGAAAAGCGAAGCAACTCAACAGAAGAGCTTCCGGCCCGGAAGTAAAAGGCGTTTACACGCAACCATTTAGCAACTTTTGCAAACGGTGGTTTATTTGAACGATTGAAATTTGTTTATCTGCTCAGTCCAGCTGAGTGTCATTTTAAGCTCAAATTTAAATAACAACAACAAAATACCTTAACCAGATACCAAAAAGGTACGGTGCTTGCTTCTTACTTTGTCACGGCAGTGGTTGTCAATTTCAGGTGAAATTGTCCTTGTGAATAAATTAGCTGCCTCGGGACAAATGGCGGTTTTTGAAATAACGGTTTGCCACTGAATCGGTTTATCTGCCTCTGCTTCTCAGTTCAAAGCTGATTTAAAGCAAAAATACTATGCATGGCTGTTACGTCGATCACTTGAGACTGGAGTGTTTTCAAGAACGAATGAAAAAGAGATGTCACTTCAAGACGAGGAAATTAATGACACATGGCGTCAAGAAAATCGTTTAACTAACTTCACCGCGGGCTTGGGTTTTATCGTGAATGAAGAATACAACGCTTAAAATGCTTCAGCAACATCAAGGTAAGCATGTCTACGTTTTTATTAGACACAGTTAACTTCGCGTCGGGAAGAATTCAACCTTTGCGTGAAATGTTTACATAAACGGCGGTATCTCCACGATTACTAATTGACGAATTTTAGGCAACTTCGAAATTCGAAAACATCGCACGAAATCGTTTCCCCAGCTAATCCTTCTAAAGTCGTAAAGAACAGTCCTTTGACTTGCAAATACCGAATTTTTGCCCAATTATTTCGCTTCGCACATACTTAAATTAGACGATAAGTTTGACCAATTTTGAACCCTATTAAAAGTGTGTCAAATAAAATTTAATTAGTTTTTGTAAATAAAAGGAGACGAAGGACTAAAATTACTTTCCACGTACTTATTTGATGTCATTCTACAACATGTGGCCGGTATTTTCCTTCCAGAGTGCTTTATTTTTTCACGCGAAGCTACGAAACTCGGCATAAATTTTGAGCTCCGAAAGTGGCAATATGGCGGTTTTCAAGGATTATCGATTTTCTCGAAAACAAATCGATATTCAGCCAAACTAAGTATGCTGGTATTTGTTTCTCACAAAGACCTACCTGTGGTAAGAATATAAGCGAAATCCATTTTTCGGCACTTGCCAAGAATTTTCGATATTGTTTGATTCTTGTGAACATGTGCTCTTAACACCTCTCATATCCATAACAGCACTGAACTTAGGTCACATTGTTTATGATTCATGATTACCCATGATAAGTTAACATGATCAGTTTATCATTTGCCATCAATAATACAATAATACAGTCATTAGTATCACAGTCAGTCACATATTGCATTAGTAATAATTTTCAGGAACAGTTAAATTTCTATAAATATCTTATTTTGCTTATCAAATCCAGAATAAAATAGCATGCCAGTGCATCATTTACCTCTTACTTAACGATTTCTCGTTTTCTTTTGTAAACTGTCCTTGATTGTTACTTATATATATATTCATCACTGGGGACAGTCGCTCAAAAGGACGTGGCTATTAGTAGCCAGTTTTCGATCCTATCCTGGCGTGCGTTTCTCAAAAGACCCCAAAACTTTTCGGGGCTCTTTTCTAGAGATTTTTTTTCGGTCTCGCAAAGCGTTCTTCGAAGCGCCCGGATTTTTCCAGACACTTTCGGTAATGTTTTCGGAATTTGTGATGCGAGCATCAGCTCGAGCTAGCCTGCGATTGGTTCAAAAATTGCAAATGACACCGCTGCACTGAGTTGGGTTCGTCACGTAGGCATATATAAAAGTTCAAATAATTGAAAAATAACTTGATTTTCTCGGGCTCGATCTTCTCGTGCGCTTTGAGAAACACCCAAAAGCTGTTTCGGGGGCTCTACGGGACCGTTTTCGGGTCCGAGAAGTTTTCGGCTCTGTTAAGAGGCTGTCCGCGTAACAGCGGATAAGGCAAATTTTGGACCTTCACCGATTTCTCTAATATTTTCAGTGAAAGTCGACCATTATATCCCATGAACAAATATCACATTTATTTGGATCAAATCTTTTATTTTTATTTTTTGCGAGGCGGTTTTCACTGCAACCTCAAAACCACCCAATTTGCATTTGAAGACTCCATAATTTAGCCTTAAATGTCGGTCGCTGCCAAATCGTATTTCCTTAACCAAACAAGCTGAATATTTTATATATCAAGGTTTTATGTTTCTTCTATACTTTAACGGTTAAACAAATGTATTCTATAAAATTCTGACTGAGTTATGAATTTTCAAAAACACTTCCTAACGGACTCAGAAATGCGTGACACGTAACATACCTGTAGTTGAAAGCGATTTTCTCGAATGTGGGACCTGATCAGAAGTCAAGTCTATTGTATCTCGAAAGTACTAATACCAGTCTAGAAACCTATCAAATAAAATTTGTGGGCACTCTGCATTTCGCGCCGTACAGAGCAGCAAGATTTTTCCAAATTTTCGCCATTTTGATTATAACCAAAGATAACGACGGTCCGATTTCTTTACAGGGAACGCCTATAGATACGATCATTACCACTAAACACCACACTGTGGCATGCAAATAAATAATATCTGTCGATTTAGCCGTCGTTTGAGGAATAAATCTACCGTTGTTGCAGGATTTTCAAAAGAAACAGCGATAAATATCAATATGCAAATTAGCTCAGAAAACGACATTTTGCTATCTGTAATTCCAGAAAACTTTTTTCCTTAAAAGTTATTTTACAAGGCAAAGAAATGTTCCTTACCTGAGAAAAGATGCCTTTCAGACTATGTAAAAGCGTTTCAGTTTTGCTGTGAGTGATTATTTTCATTTCCCACGCTGCGGCCGGTAACAGTGTTTGTTTTGTTTGCAAGGTTGTTGGTTTCACCCCAATTCAATTAAAAGCAGGCAAGTTGTCTACTTTTTCAAAGTTCTCTCAGCTCATTCTTACAACGTCTGAGGTACCTGACTAATTGTCAATAACAGTTTTATTGACAATTTCCCCCAATAAATGTCGAAAAAAAAAATCCTGAAAGTATCATATGAAAACGAAACTTCAAGTAGTGGGTCTTAATGAGGTTAGCCGTAGGCCTTCGGCGTAACAGTCGTTGGCCGAAAAAAATGTTTACCGTAAAAAGAAAATTCTAGCCACGAAAGCAGAAGTCTCAGGATTTCGTGACAGGACTTTCACTTGTCTTGGTACCGAGAAGTGTTAGATTTGCTCCAAGTCGTTCGCTTTTTCTTTGTGTCAACAGAACTACTGTATTTGAATTGATCATTCTCGTTCCCAGAGCCCGCGATCCTTCTGGTCTCCATCAGGGTTCGAGAACTCTGACCGCTCCCAATTTCTGAGCATTAGCATGAACATGCACAGAGTTCTCGTTCTGTATCTTTAAGCCAATCAGATTTGTCAGATTTGACAATGAGTCCGTGAATCGCGGACTTGCGGTGTTGGAGGCGGAAAGAGGTCTCGATTCCTGGCGCAGAGCAGAAAGATTGAGTTACTTTTTGCCTCCGTTTGAAAAAGAGTCTACGTGCGAAGCCATTCATATGAAAATGCCTTCCACCTTCACGTCCCGTCCATTTTCATGCAAATCAAACCTCTTTTTATTTGAATAGTTTCGCACGAAGACTCGTTTTGAATCTGAGGCAAAAGGCAACTCGGAGATGGCCTATAGACCTTTTGCGCTTGGACGATTTGTTGCCCCATTTACAGACCATTTGATGATACTCTTGAGAATTCTTGCTCTCTTGAGAATAGTCGCGTGTATATGAATGAATAAATTTTATGTGGATAAAAGAAAAATCCTCTAGAGAATATCACGTGTCTGTAATGGGAAAACAAACCACCCAAGCGAAGAAGGTCTATTGATCGCTTACAAAAAAGGATACAAAAGGATACAAAATCGCGCATTGAAGTGTTCGCGCGCAAAACGCAGGATTTCCAGAAATGGCTCGTTCAACGATCAGATGCAATTTTTGATTTTTAAGCCAGACTGTGCGCCCTCCTTAACCAGCGGTCGTTTGCGAATCAAACGAGCGAGCAACTTGGAGCAAGTGCCGTAGCACATTGTAATTCATAGCACTTGCTCCAAGTTGCTTCCTCGTTTGATTCGCAAAAGATCGCTGGATAAGGAGGATGCACAGTATGGCTTGGAAATCAAAAATTGCTACTGTTCGCGGAACGAGCCATTCCTAGAATTTAATAGTGCGCTTCGCGCGCGAACACTTCAATGCGTGATTTTGTTTCCTTTTTTGTAAGTGATCAATTCACAGTCTCGTCTCCAGAGGCCGCGATCCTTCTCGTCTGCGCCAGGAATCAAGACATCTGGCCGCCTCCAAAGCCGTTAGTCCGCGATTAACGGACTCATTGTCAAATCTGACAAATCTGACTGGCTGAAAGATACAGAACGAGTGCTCTGCTCAGAAATTTGATTTCTCGATCCCTGATGGAGACCAGAAAGATCGCGGGCTCTGGGGGCCAGAATGATTAATTCAAATAACTCTGTTGGCACAAAGAAAAAGTGAACGACTAGCAGCAAATGTAACACTTCTCGGTACCAAAACACGTAAAAGTCTTGACAAGAAATCCTGAGACTTTCACTTTTGCGGCTAGAACTTTCTATTTACGGTTAATTTTTTTTTTTTCGGCTAACGACTGTCACGCATAAGACTTAATTTTTTGGTGGCTTTACGGCTAACGGCTATAACCTCATTAAGATCCACTACTTAACGACGTTTCGTTTTGATATAATACTTCGGCTTAGTTTTAGGATTATTTTTTTTTCGACATTTATAGGGGAAATTAATTATTTGTCACCCTCCCCCACTCGCCTCCCACCCCGCTCCCGTGAATTCCAATGATCCGCCATGTAACTGAGTACGTACAAAACAGAGGTGGACTAGATAGATTTTATCACGACATTTTAATATAAAACTTTTTATTGACAAAAATTGTCAGGTACCTCAGACATTTTAAGGATGAGCTGAGAGAGCAGTTTGAAAATGTAGACAACTTGCCTGCTTTTAATTGAATTAGAGTGAAACCAACAGCCTAGCAAACAAACACTGTGTTACCGGCCGCAGCGTGGGAATGAAAATAATCACTCACAGACAGCAAAACCGAAACGCTTTTACATAGTCTGAAAGGCATCTTTGCTCAGGTAAGAAACATTTCTTTGCCTTGTAAAATAATTTTTAAGAAAAAAAGTTTCCGGGAATTACGGAGGGAAATATAGGAAAATGTCGTTTTCGGAGCTAATTTGCATATTGACATTTATCGTTGTTTCTTTTGAAAATCCTGCAACAACGGTAGATTTTTTCCTCAAACAACGGCTAAATCGAGAAATATTATTTTTTTTGCATACCACAGTGTGGTGTTTAGTGGTAATGATCGTATCTATAGGCGTTCCCTGTAAAGAAATCGGACCGTCGTTATCTTTGGTTTTAATCAAAATGGCGAAAATTTGGAAAAATCTTGCTGCTCTGTACGGCGCGAAATGCAGAGTGCCCACAAATTTTATTTGATAGGTTTCTAGACTGGTATTAGTACTTTCGAGATACAATAGACTTGACTTCTGATCAGGTCCCACATTCGAGAAAATCGCTTTCAACTACAGGTATGTTACGTGTCACGCATTCCTGAGTCCGTTAGGAAGTGTTTTTGAAAATTCATAACTCAGTCAGAATTTTATAGAATACATTTGTTTAACCGTTAAAGTATAGAAGAAACATAAAACCTTGATATATAAAATATTCAGCTTGTTTGGTTAAGGAAATACGATTTGGCAGCGACCGACATTTAATGCTAAATTATGGAGTCTTCAAATGCAAATTGGGTGGTTTTGAGGTTGCAGTGAAAACCGCCTCGCAAAAAATAAAAATAAAAGATTTGATCCAAATAAATGTGATATTTGTTCATGGGATATAATGGTCGACTTTCACTGAAAATATTAGAGAAATCGGTGAAGGTCCAAAATTTGCCTTATCCGCTGTTACGCGGACAGCCTCTTAAGAAACGCACGCCTGGTCCTATAATATTCCAGCGCGTCATTTTGATCTCTCGGTAGCTGGACAGCGAAAAACGCGGCCGAGATAGAAAAAAACGAAGCGGACTGTTCCAGGCTCTCGGTAGTTAGGAGGGCAAAAAAACATCGTTTTCCCCCCTTGCTCACGTTTTTTACTCTCCCGCAACAACCGCGGGAGCCTAGAACAGGCTACATCGAAGAATGAACCCTCGCCTGCACCTTGGGCTCTCTATACCCCAACCCATAAGCGAAATAACGTGGCTATTATATTTATCAAAGTATAAGGACATATAGAAATTGAGGGTTTCATCCATGACATAAAACTGACTTTAATTATAATATAAAAGCGTTGTGTAAGTACTGACGATGATGATGATACAGTGTGTTTGACAAACAAACGACGCACTCAACAATCGCCATGATTTGCGTATAGTACAGCTGAAAATACGTTACAAGTATACTGTTTAACTTTACATCAATAAACGATTCGCTTAGGAGTCGGTAAAGTTCTCCACTTAGCACTATTATGTGTCTTTTTTTTGTGATATTTTCAAAGTGGAAGTCCAATAATTGCTGCTCAATGTGGCATGCATCGTCTTTTTATCTATAAAATTTCTAACGGTAAGTGCTGCGCTGTCAATATGACAATTGCTCAAGACACTGTCTGGATCACAGCTCTGTGGAAGATGGTGCTGCTGTGATGGTCGGCTGGGTGCTGTTGTCGGCAATCTCGATGTCATGCGGTTCAGGCGTAGGAAGAACCCATAGCGCTGAGGAACCAGGCATAGAGCAGCAAATCATTTTCTTGATCTTCTCCCTGAATTGCTGGTTTAACAAAGCGTACACAAACGGGTTGACAGCAGAATTGAACAAGATCATCACGTCAGCAATGGCGAGTAGGATGGCGCCAACGTCTTTGGGTATAAAGTACAATAAGACGTAAACAAGTTGGCCCGTGCCCCAACAGATTCCAAATATGGCGGTAACAGCTACGACCATCAATGTGACACGCTTCCGCACCTTCATGACACCCTGTATGTAGAGAGATGTAAAATATCTGGATGAAGAAGTTATTTTAGAGTCAAGGTTCGGACAGAAGCTTCAAAACGTCAAGCTAATGCTTTGTGTTTTATTGAACCGGCACAACGTCACAATTTTATGTTTTATATCAAATATTGTATTTTAAAAATTCAGAGAGGAAAAAAATAGTCAAAAGTCTTCTTAATAAGTACTAGGTGATAGGGTTTCCTTTCAACTGAATTGAATGACATTACCAGGGAATAACGAAATGTTACTAGCTGTAATTAATATCAGTTGTAATTAATCTGCTCATATCTTAAGTTAATTACCTTTTGTTGGCGGTTAGGTTGATTGTTGTCATTACGTTTGAACCACAAAATGTGCACAACACGTGAGTACAGTGCAGCCATCAGTGCCACGGAAACAAATACTACGACCAACCATGCCACGCTATAAGCTTTTCCCATCCAACCTTCTGGCCAAAGATGAGACTCACAGGAGTTGCTTTTCGTCTTCTTCACGACGTCCTTTACAATATACAGCGGCAGATTGAATATTACAGCGAAGATCCAAGTAGCAGGAATAATCACCTGAAAATGGAAAGATTAAATATCGTAATAATGCTTGAAGTCCCACTCATTTTAAAAAAGTGTTTATAGCTTACAACTTTAATTTATGGGAGGTATTGAAGAAAATTGCTGTAAATTCACACACACCCAGCTTGTCCGGCTTGATTCGTCATTTTAGATAATTTTCTGATAAGAAAATAAGGTGAAGTTTTGTGGCTACAATCGATCTGGGATCAGATTTAGTGAAGCAACAAGCGCAAACTCGATTCTCCATATAAATAGCTATAAATGCACGTGACATACGTAGTTAACGGTGGTTTGATAGCGTTATGGGTCTATAGTCATGGATAAGAAGAAAGCCTTTAGTTTACTCTACAAGATGACATTTTTTTTTGTCAACTTTCATTCGATCTCGGATCCCGCCATCTTGGTTTGCAACTTTACTCTTAAAAAGTCACGGAAACTGAACCACGATAAAACCTCTAGTAGGTGTCTTCCCTCCTAGGATGTCGTGGGTTAATAAAGGGGTAATTAAAAAGGTGTCTGCTAACTCACCTGTAGTTTACGCTTTGTAAGGTTCCATTTGTGAGGATACATTACTGCGTAATATCTTTCAACGGCGATTGCAATGAAAGTGGCGATTGAGCAAGCTGATCCAGTCCATGCGACGCTTCCGCCTGACACGAATTTGCATAACATGGTCCCGAACATCCCGTCTGGATGGTGAGCAAAAGGAAGTTGGTAGAAAACTCTTGGGGTGATAAACACCGCGTAAATGATGTCTGCTACAGCCAGGTTAACGAGAAGATAACTCATGGGAATCCTGTGGAGTGGAAAAGCGTATGATGAACACAGAAGAAAACAATAGAAATAGGAACGGGCACGATAACACAAGTCAAACACGTGCAAGAAAATTGAAAACCTTAATGCATGCTAATCAAAAACAAACATCAGTTTTATTGTAGCTTGCTTAATAGATAGATAGATAGATAGATAGATAGATAGATAGATAGATAGATAGATAGATAGATAGATAGATAGATAGATAGATAGATAGATAGATAGATAGATAGATAGATAGATAGATAGATAGATAGATAGATAGATAGATAGATAGATAGATAGATAGATAGATAGATAGATAGATAGATAGATAGATAGATAGATAGATAGATAGATAGATAGATAGATAGATAGATAGATAGATAGATAGATAGATAGATAGATAGATAGATAGATAGATAGATAGATAGATAGATAGATAGATAGATAGATAGATAGATAGATAGATAGATAGATAAAAAAAACTTTATTGGAGGGCCAAAGCCTTGTAGCCTGGGACATACCCCTACTTATTAGGGGAGTTATGGGACACAACTAAAAAAAGTACTGATAACCTTTTCGGGTGCCGTTCGGAAAAAGTTTCGTACGCGCGTCATTTTCGGTGAAACCATGAATAACTATATATCTATGGAAAGGTTATGAAACCTATAATCCAAATATATAAAAATATTGGAAATTTATTGCTTTGGTTAGCGCGCCCGAGCCTTCAAACTTGAAATTATCGATGTTCGCTTCGCTGAATTACGCGCACCCGCGTTATCTCTTACATCAAAACAAACTGCACTATATCGATCAGCACTTGATAGGCTATCAAAGTGTGTCGGGCATTTTGGATCTTTCTATTGGTTTCTGACAAAATAGGCTCTAAAGTTGGCCAATAGGAAATTTTTCGTTTCGCGTCACGCAAAGAGGTGTCACAGGAAAAATATTTCGAATATTTTTAAAGCCCGACACACTTTTGTGCACCAATAGCTCACGATCATTTTGGCCGACAAATCTACATACCCTATTAATTCATTTGAAGAGAGGTTATTCGTGGAAAAATAAAGCCCGAGTTTTTGGGCCGAAAAGATATTTTATTAGTTTTCACACCTTGTCAACGCGGGTGTGAATGCGGCCCATGCCGCCGACCAATAGAAATTTAACATACAGCCCCCTGATGTCGCTTGTTACAAAATTAAAACAGTCTCGAATTCGCGGGAAACGTTATTCGCCGCTCGATCTGCAGCCATTGTATTTGTTATCCGTGGTCATAAAAACGAAAAACGAAATCGGGCACCCGGAATTCGAATGTAACGAGGCAAAGGGGTAAAAGCCGTTCCAAAAAGCAAATCTTTGTTCGCTTTCTAAGGCGCGGGCTTTTTCTTACCTTTAACCCAGGGTGAACTCTCACGTTTCTGCTTATTCTCAATAAATTCGCCTCACATTTCTCCTCGCATGGACCACAAATAAAACACAACCTCTTCGTGAACACATTACGTAATTGGAGCATCTCCGGATGTATTCCTTCGCGAAACTCACCGGAGGTCCGAAGTGTTGACATGTCATAACACCTTTGGGGATTAACTTTTTAGTCACGCAAAACACAAAATTTGCAATAGCTCTGCTAGAAAACTTCGTAATAAAATATTTTTTTTTTAGAAAAGAAAACCAGAAGAGTGCGCTATGTAATGGTAGGTTTTTGCAATTTTGCAAAATTCCACCCCGAAAAGGTTATCAGTATATAAATATTTGTATGTGACAGTAACAATTTGAGATCTATGATAAGAAACTAGGGCTCTGAAAGTGTTTTGAAATATCAACCAATAAGCCAGAGCCGGAACTCATACATAAGTTCTCACAAGTAGAACATGAAATATCCTAAACGTCCCTTCGAAAATAGCGATTAATTATTTTCAGGGTCGTTAATAAATTTCGAAAGAAGTGATCTCATCCACTCAGCCCCCATAGCAATGGCCTTCCGGAAGAAGCAATTTGAAAAGTAATTTGACTTTTCGACTGGTCGAAGTAAGTATCTTAACTTTCGCAATAAAGGTCAATAAATAAATGAATTATGTTCTGGAACATCGTTTTTTCCGAGGGTAGTTTTCCTCAAGAAGTTGTCTCAGCATACCTCATATCTCGATTTCTCTTAATGAGCAAGCAAACAAGTGAGTTTCCCACGATATCTACAATGGCGAGCATGGAGAGGACGGTTGTAATGACAAAAGCAGCTGATCCAGACATCATTGAAGAGCGCTGTAACTTTAGTGACCTAGATAGAAACAAAACAACATGATGCCTTGTATTGATATTTGATACCCTAGAAAAACAGGAAGTGTTAAGGGGGATAGTGTATAATGGACGACGAACGAAGGACGGAGCCACAAGAAGACAGTCCGCTTTATGGCATTTCATGTACGCTTGGCTTAATTCCAAAGGTAAAAATGTGTATCTTGCACGATGCAGACATGATAGAATAATGGAAAAAAGACAAGCTATCACGGGATAACTACTTCCGTTGTTGTTACTATGTAATACTGGCCGCATAATACCCGCCAGGTGTTTGGGAGTTAATGGCTTGTTCGATTCCCGTCGGGGACCAAGTTTCTTTTCTTTGACCCACGCTCGTGATGCCTACGTGAGGAACCCAACTCAATTGTGCTGTCAATAACAAAATTCTAACCAATAAACTTTATAAAAATAGTCACGACGTCGCGTTGTCTCACTAATTAACAAAACTGTTAAATGGCATCATCGCGTTAATTCAGACTGGTTAATAGATGCCATGAAAAACTAACTGGAGCCTAAATCTATGTGTTACAATAATGGTGCTCTACTAAAAAAGCCAAGCTATTTTTTCAATGATTATCATTATTATGATTTTTTTTAAAGTGTCGTATTATCATGCGTTTTGATCAACCTGATTGTTAAGCTTGTTTTTATTTTGAACTCTTCCCCTGTTTAGACTACGCTATGACTGAATATTTGCAAATTCTACATTTTTGATGGCATTTGGTATTGGTAAACAATAATCATCGAAGATCGCATATTATCGTGGTTGTTTTAGCGTTTTGGACACTAAAAACGTGTTTCTCCTTTAAACTGGGGTGAAACCAATTTTTTTGTTCCTGCTAATTCAAGGACTTGCTCCAGCTTGTAAGAATTGGTAACTTTCAGATTTACAACAACATTGATCTGAAAACATAGTATTACCTATCAGAAAGGGTTTATATAGTTTGTAACGCAAATGAAAATAGCAGAATAACGAATAACACCATCTCCCTTTCAACATGACCTCAATGTTATTCTATTTTTAGTCTTCTGGGCTCTACCCACCTTAAAGTAATGTTTTCTCGGTGAATCTTTTGCTGACGGAGAGCTTTTGCCGTTTGCAACGTGATGAGCTGTGAACTGCTCACAGGAATATTTCACACATTGCAATTGGTGTCTTAAACAATTAAGCAGGTACTTTGACAATATTTTTAAATATTTGTTCAAAGTGGATAAGGTAGCATATACACTTAGTTGTAGTTCCCGATGCAAACTACAAAACAGATGTTATAATAAAAATAGATGTAACTTCATGGTTTACCTGAAAATAAAGCTGCTATATTTTCCTTTCCCAAAAGCATATCAGTCAGCTCCTGTACCACGGAGGCCGACAAATTAATTATTATTAAGAAAACGCACACACAACCAGTTTTGGATATTTTGCGTTTTCCTTCGATAACCTAAAGGGCGGCGTGAATAGGTGTTTTTAGAAATTCTCATATGAAGCGAATATTTGAAATGAAATGTAAAATCATCATATTAATAACAAAATCTTCGATTTTGATTGGTTCTCGCAAATGAAGCTTCATCGATCGCATGCATGTTATATTACAGCGGTCTAATTTTTAACTTGCTTTCAAATTAAGCCTCTGAAAGTGGACACCTACCACTCGCTCGTCAATTACGTCCGGGGCTGATTAAGTCCAATAATAACAGCCAAATGAATACGCTTTAAGTGCTACTGGCACGATTTCGAATAATTTATTTCTATGAATAAAAAGATTCTTCAAAATTAAATAAAATTTTTGCGCCAAACACTCCAGTGCATGGCACCACGTTCATTATTAATTAACGGCTTTTTTCAAAAGCACTATCGTGTTCATGTTGCCCATAGTTGTGATGGTTTTAATATCAATCAAACAAAAGAGTTCCCTAAGGATGTGTATATTGGCAAGTATGGAGAGGACCGTTGTTATTGTTGGGCTAGCTGATTCGGACATACGTTACGTTAGCGTCGCATAAAATCTTTATTTATTTATTTATTTATTTTTTTTTTTTGACAATTGTAACCCCGACTTCCCTCCCCCCCTCCCCCCGTGATTTCCAAGGATTCCTTCTAAGAAAAAAAACATAGGAGATAAGAGATAAGAGAAATTCCGCGTAAGAACGGTTAAGGCAAATTTCGGACCTTCACCGATTTCTCTAATACTTTCAGTGAAAGTTGACCATTATTTCCCATGAATAAATATAACATTTGTTTGGGTCAAAACTTTTATTTTTAGTTTTTGCGAGGCAGCTTTCACTGCAACCTCAAAACTATCCAAGGTGCATTTGACTCCACAACTTAGCATTAATTGTCGGTCGCTGCCAAACGAGTTAAGCTGAATATTTTATTTTTTAAGGCTTTATGTTTCTTCTATACTTTGAAGGTTAAACAATTGTATTCTATAAATTTTGACTGAGCTATGAATTTTTAGAAACACCTTCTGACGCACTCAGGAATGGATGAAATGTGACATACCTGTAGTTGAAATGTGGTGATATGATCTATCTAGTCCATCGCTGTTTTGTATGTACCCAGTGTTACAGGGCGGACCATTGGAATTCACGGGAGCGGGGTGTAGGGCGGGCGGGGGGAGGGGGGAGGAAGGGTGGCAATGCCCCCCCTCCCAACAAGTGTCGAAAATCCTGTTACTAAACTTAAATATGATACCAAAACGAAACTTCTTGTAGTGGGTCTCAATGGGGTTATCCGTTAGCCATAAAGCGACCAAAAATTTTAGCCATTAGGTGTAACAGTCGTTGGTTAAAAAAAAATACCCGTGATAAGAAAATTCTAGCCGCGAAAACAAAAGTCTTAGGATTTCTTGTGAAGATTTTTACGTGTCTTGGTACCGAGAGTGTTTGATTTGCTCCAAGTCGTTCGTTTTTTCGTTGTGTCAACAGAGATTGCGATCCTTGTGGTCTCCCGGCCAGGGATCGAGACTTCTCGTCGTTCCCAACTTCTGAGGGGGTACTCGCTCTGTATCTTTCAACCAATAAGATTTATCAGATTTGAGTCCGTAAATCGCAGACTTGTGGTGATGGAGGCGGCCAGAGGTCTCGATTCCTGGCGCAGACCAGAAGGATAGCGGCCTCTGGGGACGAAGATGTGAATTGATCGCCTACAAATCACGCAATGAAGTGTTCGCGCGCAAAGCGCACTAATTCCACGAATGGCTCGTTCTGGGATCAGCCGCAATTTTTGAATTTCAAGCCAGACTATGCGCTCTTCGCATCCAGCGGTCTCTGCCTCTTAAAGTGGCAGAAACTCTTAGGTAATGAAATCTTATTTTACCCAAATTTGCGAGCTGTTGTTGCCTTTCTGAAAATCGTAGCTGGCGCAGTTTCCCTTACTCAAAACGGCATCTTTATCTCTCCAAAAGGCATTACACTTCTCTCGAAATCACGAAAGTTCGAGGTGACATTCAACACTAAAGAAAATCTGAGGGGATTACAGGCCTTCCGAACAGATATTACACAAAAAGTGTTTCGTTTTGTGCCTTTACTCACATGAAAATTACATATTATAGCATAGAATGAACGGCCAGAAGTCTCGATCCCTGGTGGAGACCAGAAGGATCGCGGTCTCCGTTGACACAAAGAAAAAGTGAACGACTTGGAGCAAATCTAACACTTTTCTTTCGCTTTCGTGGCTCGAATTTTCTTTTTCGGCTAACGACTCGGTTAAACCCAACGCCTAAATTTTTCTCACAGCAAAACGGAAACCTTTTACATAGTCTGAAAGGCATCTTTCCTGATCGGGTAAGAAACAATTCTTTGCCATCGAAAATGATTTTTAAGGAAAGATGTTTTCGGGAATTACAGAGGAAAATATAGGAAAGCGTTGATTCTGCAGCTAATTTGCATATTGATATTATCGATGTTTCCTTTGAAAATACTGCAAGAACGGTAGATATTCCCCCAAAACGACGTTTAAATCGACAAATAATATTTACTTGCATGCCACAGTGTGGTTTTAAGTGGTAGTGATCGTATCTACAGGCGTTCACGGTAAGAAATCGGACCGCCGTTATCTTTGGTTTTAATCAAAATGGCGAAGATTTGGGAAATTCTTGCAGCTCTGTATGGCGCGAAGTGCAGAGTGCCCACAAATTTTATTCGATAGGTTTCTAGACTGGTATAAATACTTTTGAGATACAATAGACTTGACTTATGATCAGGTCCCCAAGAGAAAAATCGCGAGAAAATCGCTTTCAGCTACAGGTATTTCACTTGTCACGCATTCCCGAGTCTGTCAGGAGGTGCTTTTGAAAATTCATAACTCAGTTAAAATTTTATAGAATAAAAGTATAGAAGAAACATGAAACCTTAAAATATAAAATATTCAGCTTGTTTGGTTGAGGAATTACGCTTTGGCAGCGACCGACATTTAATGCAAAAACTAAAAATAAAAGTTTTGACCCAAACAAATGTGATATTTGTTCATGGGATATAATGGTCGACTTTCCCTGAAAATATTAGAGAAATCGGTGAAGGTCCGAAATTTGCCTTATCCGTTCTTACGCGGACAGCCTCTTAACAGTTTACAAAGAAGAGAGATGACAGTTGCCAGATGACAGATAAGTGACGAGAGGAAATAAGGACGGTTCTTACTGTAAGACAATCCTAGAGACTTCACTGGCGAAACTAGTAATGCTAGGATGAAGTCGAGTTTATGGGTCCACAAAGAAAATATTAAATCATATTAGGATCTATTTTGGGCGGGAAAATGATATTCAATACTGACTAGATTACTAGCTAACGAGAATGATTAAATTTAGGTTTATCTGAAATTATATCGTAATCGTTAGTGTGTAACTAGAATAGCGAGAAAAATGCAAACGCACGTACAATTAACGGATTAAATTGAATTCGCTACTAATACTTATTTTTCCTGTTATTTAGGTCCATGTACGTCACCTACCCTGAATAACCATCAAGTTAACGTTTACTTGGTAAATGGACTTGCTGACTGAGAGATTTTCAGTCCCTTGAAATTAAAAAGATCAAAGTGAACTGACCAAATGCCTATTCAAAAGGATACATGAAAGAATTAAATGTGTTCCACAGTCTTGTTCAACTGCATGAGTGAATTGCGCCAACGTTAGCGAACATTTTTATAGGCTTCACTTAATAGTTAATTTCCGTTGCAAATTGTATTGACTTCACTGATCTATAGTTTCCGATGCAGACTTCAAACACAGAAGCTGGTTTTGCTATAAAAAAAAATAGTTATTTTCTTTGCCTCTCAAGAAGTTCTTTCAGCGTCAGCATTGTACCGGTAGAATCCGTGTAATAGCATTGATATTAATTAAGTTACCAGATTCTAAGGAACGTTATCCAACAGCCAATACATGCGCAACGGGCAGTTTTGGCTATCACCAATTTGTATTACACGTTTTTTTTCGTTTAACTTCTAAGATGTAAATGTCAGCAGTTAGCTGCTGTTCCAAATACAGCTGTTTTAACAATACTGTATTTTCTCATTGGCTCTCCTAAATAGAGCTCAATCGCGTGCACGTCCAATTACAGTTCAATTCCAACATTTTTATTTGCATCAGTAATGGAAACTTCGCCCCGTGTACTTCAATTAAGTGCACTTAAGTTGATTTTTACTTGCTGTTTCCCTGCTGTTTGTAGAACTAATGGAAAACATTACTGACTTTGCTGAAACAATTGTTCTTACAGATCTCTTGCCATTGATACCAAAAATTGATTGTTATATGGATTTCATGTGGTAAACTTCAAGGATACTAAGATACAATCCCTTGATTCATCAAAAATGCAATTCTTTATCACTGGGAGGAATATTTTGGAAGTAAAAAAGCTTTTTGTTATGTTATTTCGCGATAGCAGGCAAAAAAGGATTTAAAGCTGCTTGTTCTTTGTGACAAATGAATCATCACTTACCAAAATTAACTACTGTCTACCGAAAGAGACAATTAGTTTGAGTCTACGAGAGACGATTACAGCCATGAAGTAACCAAGAATTTTATATTTGTTTTTTTTTTTAGTCCTTCAAAAGCATAACTGTTTCGAGCTTTCAGAAAGAACCAAAATCTTCTACCCGGCAGTCATGCCATCAAAATTTAAACCTTATTAAAACTGAATTAAAACTTGTATC